>ML430493.1:19162-36716 GCA_005239525.1 Nicotiana knightiana | reverse complement strand
GCAAAAATCATGCTACTTTCAGAACTTTTCTGATTTCTAGCAAAAAGATCGAACCACAGGCAGTCTTATTAATTTTGAGACAATGATTCTTATCAATTTAAAACAACCTGATCTCATGTTTCTAAAGGCTTAAAATTCACACATGTATACATTGATTTTTCGCAGATTTATAAGACACAAAATAGACTAAAGATAATCTACTGACTTTATTTATGTCGAAACTCTAACTGAACTTTGAGACAACCATTTTTTTTAGATCCAGTGAAGTGTTTTTTAAAGATTTCACATACGTTCTTTGCCTAATGTCATTTTCAGAATAGATAGAATGTAAATTCGAATTTTAGGAAAACGTGTATAAAACTGAAATTAAGTGTACAATCCAGTCCTTATTACAACTAAAAGTATATACATAAAAGCTGTAATTACGCTATTACATTGTTCTTAATTAAATACATAAATTCTAAAAATAAGAAGAAAAAAAATAAAAAAAAAGAACAATATTAGCTGCTTCTCCTGTCAAAGCCAGCAACTTTCATGCTTTTAGGATCTGTATTCTTCGGCTTTTAGTCCCAACTAGACAATACATAACTCATGTGCGCTGTAAGAGGCTGAATCTAATCATTACAGGGATCAGATCCAATCCTTTACATACTGCTCCCCATAATGATATAAGATACAAGTCATCCAAACCAACATAAACATCTTATGGGGTGCATCTGACCATTAAGGGGGTCAGATTCACTACCCTTTAATGCTATCTAATGGCTCTATTACGACTTCATGGATATGGAATTAATCCCAGTAGCCTTTTTGAGAGATAAATCTACAGTTATAATCACACCTAGATGAACAGTCAGCTTTTAACCAGTAATTACAGATTCAGCAGAAGGAACAACCATATGTTTTATGCATTTTTCTTAGGTTGAATTTGACGGTAAAGGAGAGTCTGATTCAAACTTTCAGATGCAATCTTGTTTGCCTTTTTTAAGAACCATATTACTGCTTCAAACAGTATTCCTTTGGACATTTTGACTATTCTTGGCGTTTTAGAGACTGAATCAGACCATATAAGGGTTCAGATTCTTTACTCTATAGCCCTTTTAACTACATGTTGTATATCCTTTAGAGGGTGAATTGCAACCATCTATACTACTGTTTTATGCACTATTATGGGGTGAATTTGACCATTGGAAGGTCAAATTCATCTACCCTAATGCTGATACTAAACTATCTAGAGATTTTCTTATTGAATCTCTCTATTGATCAAAGAGACTCAATTGAAAAGCATATTTTTCTGCACTCTTATAGAGAGAGCCTGACCATAGAGAAGGTCAGAATCTACACCTCAGTACAACCTTATTTTTAATATAGAACTATGAGTATCTACCATGTTTATATACATTTAGCCAGAAATAACAGAATGTTTCAGCAAAGAAGCAGCAACAACACCAACTATATTCATCACATTCAAACAGGTTCATTAATGTACTAATAAACATCTATACAGTCACATGTACATAAAGCAAGAGAGATAACCTTATTTCGTCAATGCCCAACTAATTTAAACAGAAAGAAGAAGAAGAAGATTCTAATTCAAGAAATTTCATTAAGAAAGGATGAGTTAAATACATACCTTTTAAGAGAGAAACAAACAAAGAGACTTGACCAAATAAAGGTCAAGTATGAACAGCAAGAAGGAAGAGAAATCAACAAGCAACAAACAGAAAAGACCCCCAAGAAAACCAACCAGTCCAAAATAAGAAGAACCCAGAAATCTTGAGTGTGGATATTTTAAGTAAGAACTTCCAGAAAACCAAATCAGCCAAAATGGAAGATAGCAGCTCAACTAGGCCCTCTACTTATGATACTTATTTTTTTTATCAAAGGGAATCAGATTTAAAACCTTTTAAGTAAGACAGTATTTCTGACAAAATGTGGGAAGGATTCTGTATCCCAGCAGCTCAAAAATGTGAAAATTCTAACTGCCCAATGTCAAAAAAACCCCTCTATTCACCTCTAAAAGGAGGGTCTACTTATAGGATATTTGGGAATGGGATATTCTTTGAATATTCCCTATCCAATACTGAAAAATAGTACCAAAATAGTACATAGGGCAGTTGTCAACCCTATCTTCGGGACAGCTGCCCCTATTCTAGAACATTCTTACCTATTAAAAGACCCTATTACCCTTAAAATTCTGATTTCCTAAATCTACATAACCCATTGTACCCCTTGGAGTCCCTGAATTTACCATTGGGTAATCAAGGTTAAGCTCACTTTGGGTTATTATTTAACTCTAGTTAACTAACACTAGTTGGGTTCACTAGTTAACTAAGCATTTTGGTTAGTTAACCCCAACTATGTTCTTTAGTTAACTATTAGTTGTTATTGGCTAAGGTTGAGTTAATTAATTAAAGATTAATTGATTAAATGCCTAGAGTTAGTTTCATACTACTTACTTATGTTTAAATCAACTAATTGAAGTAAACCAATCAGTTTTGACTTCTTAAATTAAGTTAGCTGTTTTAGTTTAATTAAGTCAAACTCACTTACCTAAAATCAGAAAACTCAACTAATTATCAAGCCTAGGTTAAATAATTTGTTCTAGTTAATTAATCCTAAATTAATTACCTTAGGCAGATTTTAGGACTTAGTTAGTCAATAAAAAATGGTTAGTTTATTAGATTGCTTCTTGATCTTAGTTAATTATATTAGTAACTAAACTCTCCATGAAGTTAGGATCCTAATTAACTAATAAAATGATCTAGGTGAATGGTTAATCTTCACATTATACTAAGGTTAGGGTGAGTAATCAAATAGGGATGGACAGTAGCATTTAGAGAGGAGATAAACGACAGTAAAGGTATTCTGAAGGACTTAAGCATGAACCAATAAAGCAAATTATTAATTTTAAACATGTAGAACCTTTAGTAAATCAATGGTCATTAACAGAAAAACCTAAATGACTAAACATGGTTGCAAAAACAGTCCGGAATGTGCATAGCATGTTAAACACTAAATCAATCAAATTGAAGGTAATGCAAAAAAAAACAGAACAGTCATACACAATGACGAAAACTAATTACTTAATTGACGAGAATAAAATCAAGACATGACTGTCACGAAGCACATTTAGAGTTTAAACTAACAGGTGGGAGAAAGCAACCAAAGAAAACAAAAGATCTGAACAGTGATACAACAAAAATAATTAAACTATGACATATTCATGCTAATAGCACAAAGACAGTTAGAAGGGGAAGAGGGGATACCCGTAAAAGGATTTTTTTTGCCAGGAAATAGAAAGGAGGTCGTTGGACCTTACCGGATCCAGTAGGGTTTGAAAATGAATCAAACCTTCATGAATCGATTGCTCTAGTTAAGAGCAATCGACCCATGAAGGTTTGAACCATTGATTATTCTCGAATCGGCCGGGGAGTAGTTTTTGGGGTTTTCAGATTTCTTAGATCTGAAACTGGTGCAAACCGACTGGGTTTTTAGGGAAACCAGCAATGAGAGGTGGTAGAGGGGATGATGGGGATTATCTGGTGAGAAGTTGGGGTTGATTGGAGGTCGTCCACCACCGGTAGCTGATTTCCAGTGGGCGGAGCAAGGTAGGAACCCTAGGCGGCTAGGGTTGTTAGAGAGAAGAGAGAGAGAGAGAGAGACGGACGAAAGGTAAATGGGGGTAGGGGGGTAGGGTTTAGTTTGGACATTTATATAGTTTAGGGGGGGTGAGTTCCTGACCGTCCGATCAATTTCGATCAATGGCCAGGACTCAATTGTTTAAACCAAACGGCGTCGTTTGGAAGGGTGCTGGGGTAGGTCGGGTAAGGGGGTTTTGGGCCTGGGTTGTTTTAGTTTGTAGGGATTGGGTTTGGGCCTGGGTAGTTTCAAGCCCAGGTCCGAAATTGGTTTTTTTTCTCAATTAATTAACTAATTAACCTAAATAAGTCCAAATCTAATTTAATCCAACAAATATTAGCAACTAATTTTAAACCTTATTTTTCATCTATTTACATATTAATTAAGAATAAAACAAACAATTATATATTCTTAATTAAATTTATGATTTATCGAATAAAATGATTAATTTTTATAGTAATTAGTTATTAAAAACTACATTACGTTAAACACTCGTCATTCGTCTATTATTTAATTAATTATAAATAATAACTTCATAATTCCTTGATAATAGTGATGCAAATTTTAATAATTTTGAAAGATGAATTATGGATATGCAAAAATGCAAGTAATTCATAATTAATTACTGAAAAATCAACAAAATTCATGAAATCAATTGATTTATTGAGATTTTTATAGGACGATACAGCGAATAAAAATCACATGCTCAGAGCTGCCCCTCTTTGCTCGGAAACACGAAGAGTTTTCGGGCAAAGACAAAATGAGCAGCAATAAACGACTTTTACCTATTCATATGTTCCATTGTTATGCGTTTTTGAATAGTTTGACCGAACCCTGCTTCAAAGGCTGCCTACATATCCTTGGCTATAAAGGAATCATATGAGTGTAGTTCTGAAAGTTTTGGTAGGTGGGACTACCGAGTAACTGTGGTTTCACTGCGGTTGCTGTTGTTACTGCTTGCTGATCTCCTTATTACACCCAAGTACAAAACGAAGGACTAATTAAAACCTATTAGCTGCTAAATTACAAGATTCCTATCTAGGACTGGGTCTTGAGTCTTGATCCTTTGCCGACTCTGACTTGGATCATGATGCTTGTTGGCTGCAGGTGCTAGTTCATTCTTCTACAGGCTTTCCGGATCAAGAATGGACATGCATAGCTTGTGACTTCAATCTGCCTCGAGCAGTCCACATCTTTTTCGCTTCTGCACCTTGGGTTTGGTCTTCTCTTCTTCTTCTTTTCTTTATTCTGGATCAAAAATTCTTCTTTTGGTCATCTTGAGTTCCAATGTTCTAGAAACGTACTCTACGAAAAATCAAGACAAGTGAACGAAATTTTCTGCCCCAGTTTTCACTAGGAAAAATTTCGTGAGTTATTGTAATAAAATCTATGCTACTTTATTATTGAAAGCAATAAAAGACCGGGAACTGTGTACCCGGAGTGAATGCCGACTGAGGGGTGGATACCCTATGCCTGAAAAGTGAAATCAACTAGGGATTGGAGGCCCTATGTTGGGAAAAGATCGACAGGTTATGCTATCATCGAGAAGAGATCATCAGGTTATGTCGGTGTCTGGGGGAAGGATCAGCAGGTTATGTTGTTGTCACAAAAGAGATCACTGGGTTATGCCAATGTCTGAAGATAATCCACAGGTTATGCTGTTGTCAGGAAGATCACCGGGTTATGCCGGTGTCTGGAAAGGTTAACAGGTCATGCTGTTGCCTGAAAAAGAGATCACAGGGTTATGCCAGTGTCTGAAGATGATCAACAGGTTATGCCGTTGTCAGGAAGATCACCAGGTTATGCCGGTGTCTGGAAAGGTTGACAGGTCATGGTGTTGCCTGAAAAAGAGATCACTGGGTCACGCCAGTGTCTGAAGATGATCAACAGGTTACGCTGTTTCCTGAAATAGAGATTACTGGGTTATGCCAGTGTGTGGAGATGATCAACAGGTTATGCCGTTGTCAGAAAGATCACCAGGTTATGCCGGTGTCCGGAAAGGTCAACAGGTTGTGTTGTTGCCCTGGGATAAGGGAGTGGTCAACAGGTTATGCTGTTGTCAGAAAGATCACCAGGTTATGCTAGTGTCTGGAAAGGTCAACAGGTTATGCTGTTGCCTGGGGAAAAGGGAGTGATCAACGGGTTATGCTGTTGTCAGACAGATCACCAGGTTATGCCGGTGTCTGGAAAGGTCAACAAGTTATGCTGTTGCTTGGGGAAGAGGGAGTGATCAACAGGTTATGCTGCTGTCATAAAGATCACCAGGTTATGCCGGTGTCTGGAAAGGTCAACAGGTTATGATTTTGCCTGGGGAAGAGGGAGTGATCAACAGGTTATGCTGTTGTCAGAAAGATCACCAGGTTATGCCGGTGTCTGGAAAGGTCAACAGGTTATGATTTTGCCTGGGGAAGAGGGAGTGATCAACAGGTTATGCTGTTGTCAGAAAGATCACCAGGTTATGCCGGTATCTAGAAAGGTCAACAGGTTATGCTGTTGCCTGGGGAAGAGAGAGTGATCAACAGGTTATGCTGCTGTCAGAAAGATCACTAGGTTATGCCGGTGTCTGGAAAGTTCAACAGGTTATGCTGTTGCCTGGGGAAAAGGGAGTGATCAACATGTTATGCTGTTGTCAGAAAGATCACCAGGTTATGCCGGTGTCTGGAAAGGTCAACATGTTATGTTGGTGCCTGGGGAAAAGAGATCACTGGGGTTATGCCAGTGTCACGGGACCCTACGTTGGCATCAACTGAGGAATGGGATATCCTTGGTTGGAAAATGTTTGGCTAGGGGTTGAAGGTCCTATGCTACTTTTAGGGTTGCATCATATTCAACTTCAACTTCTTCTCCTTTTTATATATATGCGGGAAAAGATTTTGGAGGAAACTTCCTTTTCTTTGGAGTTAATGTTGCAGAGCTGTTTCTATCCCTTGCGCAATTTCGTTTGGTTGCACCTTCTTGTTGAATGGTTGCTTTCGAGTTGCATTTGTTTCAGATTTTCAAACAAAGAACAATTCGTTAGTTTGAAAACGGTGGTTGGTTTTGCGGCCTTGATTTTCAACTGCTTGATCTCAAGTCTTTTGATGAAGATCTCAACCACTTGCTTGCTGAGGATTGGGTTTCATCTCTAATCCCGGGGACCTTAACTTTCTAGATTTTACCATGGTGATCAATCACGTGGGACCCAAAATTTTATTTTTCCTTTGTAGGCCTTTCACTTGCTTTCTCTTTTGGATTTCCAGAGTATCGGGGGAAGTTTTGGCCCCTCAAATCTGCTGTGACGGTTAGTCGTGTGGGACTTAACCTTTCCAACTTTATTTTGCCTTTATTGGCCTTTCATTTCTGACTTCCTTCCCACTGTAACTTTAGGTCATTTGGAATATTTGGATTTTCAAACCTTGACAATATAGTTGGCCACGTGGGACTTAAACTTTCAACATCATTCGCCTTTATAGGCCCTTCAATTTTGATTTTCTCCTTTCATGGTTTTGAGTTTGAATCATCGGCCTCTACGGCCAGTCGAGATCGACTCGATGCCCCTGACGAGGCTTGGTGCCCTTTGTATGTTGGCTCGCGTCAAATGAGAGCCCTGTAAATCAGTTTTGCCATCCTTTCTTTGTCTTATTTCAGGAATAGAGTTAGACCGAAAGGGATTGAGAAACAATAAATGACAGAATGGATAATGATTTCAAATGAAAGGTATCCCTTTCGGGGGAAGGAAGGAAGGACTTATCTGGAGTGCATGCGGACTTCAACGAACATGACATGCTTTTTGGATTGGATTCCTGATCTGTGTAAACCGTCCGACTGTCAGAAATTCATCACGATCATTATCTCGAGATTGAGAAACCTTGCCCCGGACTGTGTCCATGTCAGTGACCTATTATCCTTTTCGATCAGTGGCTCCCTTTGCGGGTTTTCACCAGATAACTTCTCTAATTTCTCTTCTTAACGTCGCCTTGTAGTGCTCTTTGCGAGTTTTCACTAAGAAGACTCTCTCATTTTCAATTTCTCCACTCACCGTCGCCTTATAGTGCCCGTGTGGGTTTCACCGATAAGACTCTCTCATTTTAATTTCTCTCACTGCTTGTATCTGCTCCGAACAATTGTATCTTCCAATTTTGGACATCTATGCCGATTGATCAGAAGGACTTGAACAGGGTTTTTGGTGAAAAGAATTTGGATTGAGCTACAGTTTTGGATCCTTTCATGCGCAAACGTCGCTGATCATAGCATTTGCCCCAGCTTAAACTCTTGGGGAAATGTGAAATTTTTATTTTAGTGTGACTGAACCCCAGGGAGAGGCTGCCTACATATCCTTTCGGAATCAAGTCGAACGTAGTTCAGGAAACTTTTGTCGTTGTTTTTGTTTCTTTTTGATTTTTGATATTTTTTTTGATAAGAAACTTCGGGTTCCAAAGAGGGTAATCAAAGAAGAGTAACCGGCTCAAAGGGTTTGCAAAAGGGTTAATGATGTTTGTGTAGCGAGAATGAGAGCCTTCGTCATCCCAAGCGGAGAACACTTGCAGATATATAGAGGATCAAACATAGTACCTTTTGACGGCATCTGCATTGACAATCGTTTCCTTTGATGTCTCCCAGGTATAACGCTCCTTTTGGTAGCAATTTCCTTATGATGTATGGACCTTTCCAATTTGGGGCGAATTTTCCTTTCGCTTCTTCGTGGTGTGGGAGGATACGTCNGGGTCATTTCCTTTGATGTCTCCCAGGTATAACGCTCCTTTTGGTAGCAATTTCCTTATGATGTATGGACCTTTCCAATTTGGGGCGAATTTTCCTTTCGCTTCTTCGTGGTGTGGGAGGATACGTCTTAAAACGAGTTGCCCTACCTCAAAGTTCCTAGGTCGCACTTTCTTGTTGTAAGCGCGGGCCAGTCTTTGCTGGTATAATTGTCTGTGGCATACTGCGGCCATTCTTTTCTCATCAATCAGAGTTAATTTCTCCAGTCGGGTCTTGACCCACTCATTCTCTTCAATTTCTGCTTCGACAATAACCCGAAGGGAGGGAATTTCAACTTCAGCGGGTATCACGACTCTGTGCCATAAAACAATAGGTAAGGGGTAGCTCCCACCGATGTACGCACGGTCGTGCGATATCCCAACAATGCAAAAAGAAACTTTTCATGCCATTGCCTAGATGTTTGAATCATTTTCCTGAGAATTTTCTTGATGTTTTTATTTGCTGCTTCAACGGTGCCATTTGCTTTGGGCCGGTAAGGGGTTGAGTTGCGGTGTGTTATCTGGAACTGTTCACACACCTCTCTCATCAAGTTACTGTTTAGATTTGCAGCGTTGTCGGTAATGATAGTTTTTGGAATACCAAAATGACAGATGATATTAGTGTGTACGAAATCCACCACCACTTTCTTAGTGATAGCTTTGAACGTGACGGCCTCGACCCATGTCGTGAAATAGTCGATAGCAACCAAGATGAATTTGTGCCCGTTTGAGGCCTTTGGCTCGATTGGCCCAATGTCATCCATTCCCCAAGCAACAAATGGCCAGGGTACCGACATAGGATGCAGTTCTGAAGGTGGCGCATGGATTAGGTCACCATGTATTTGACACTTATGGCACTTCCGGACGAAATCGAAACAATCTTTCTTCATGGTCATCCAATAATATCTAGCCCGCAAAATTTTCTTCGCGAGGACGTACCCATTCAAGTGGGGACCGCATACTCCTGAGTGGATCTCGCCCATGATCTTTTTGGCTTCTTTGGCGTCTACACATCTTAACAGATTTAGATCGGGTGTCCTTTTATATAGTACTTCCCCACTTAGCCAAGATTTTTCATTTGGCTAATCTCCCGGTGGGCATTGGCTTTTGGAATATGTACTTCAAAGGATCCAGTCTCGTGATGAGGTAGGTGGTGTAAGCCAGCAGATAATGTCTGAGCTTCTGTGCCACCCAAGTTAGAGCGCAGCAGGTCCTTTCTAACTGAGAATACTTGGCCTCGCAGTTTGTGAACTTCTTACTTAAGTAATAAATGGCTTGCTCTTTCTTCCCGGTTCCATCGTGTTGCCCTAGAACACACCCAAAGGAATTTTCTAGCACCGTCAGGTATAGGAACAAAGGCCTCCCTGGTTCTGGTGGGACTAACACTGGAGGATTAGACAGGTATTCTTTGATCTTGTCAAAATCACCCTGGCACTCGTCCGTCCATTCAATGGCCGCATCTTTTTTCAATAGCTTGAATATAGGGTCGCATGTGGAGGTCAGCTGAGCGATGAACCTGCTGATGTAATTCAACCTACCCAATAGACTCATGACTTCCTTCTTGGTTCTTGGGGGTGGGAGATCCCGGATAGATTTTATCTTTGTTGGGTCCAGCTCGATGTCCCGTCGACTGACTATAAATCCCAGTAATTTTTCGGATGGAACTCCGAAAGCGCATTTGGCCGAGTTTAACTTCAAATTATATCTGCGCAGGCGTTCGAATCAAATGCTGCACATGGTCATTTTGGATTCTGGACTTAATGATCACATCATCCACGTACACCTCAATCTCGTGATGCATCATGTCGTGAAATATGGCGGTCATGGCCCTCATATAATTAGCCCAGCGTTCTTTAAACCAAACAGCATGACCCGGTAACAATATGTTCCCCAGGGTGTAGTGAAGGCTGTCTTTTCTGCATCTTCTTCATCCCTCAACACCTGGTGATATCCGACATAGAAATCGACAAAAGACTGTACCTGATATTTGGCACAATTGTCCACTAATATGTGTATATTTGGAAGCGGAAAATTATCTTTGGGACTGGATTTATTTAGATCTCGGTAGTCGACACTTACGTGGACCTTTCCGTCCTTTTTAGGCACCGGAACCACATTGGCTAGCCAGGTGGTGTATTGGACCACTCGGATTACTCCAGCTTTAGTTGTTTAGCGACCTCTTCTTTGATGTTGTCACTCATGTCTGTTTTGAACTTCCTCTGCTTTTGTTGGACCGGTGGATGACAGGGGTAGGTTGGCAATTCCTGCACCACCAAGTCCATACTTAGTCCGGGCATGTCGTCGTAGGACCAAGCAAATACGTCCTTGAATTCTAATAGGAGTTGAATCAAGGCGTCTTTAGTCTTTTCATCCGCATGGACGCTTATCATGGTTTCTCGAATATCTTCTTCACTGCCCAAGTTAACGGGTTCCGTTTCGTTTAAGTTTGGCTTAGGCTTATTCTCGAATTGTTCCAATTCTTGATTTATTTCTCTAAAAGCCTCTTCTTCGTCATATTCCAGTTCTTGATTCATTATTTCGAGGTTAGACGGCGTATTAAGATCAGAGCATGAAGTCCGCAAGCATGTCATGTTTTTTAAAGCCGCATTATTAGGACTGAAAAAATAAGAAAAGTAAACAAAAATCAGAGAGAAATAGTAGACGATGAAATTTTGATTTCACTTCATTGAATTTGAACATAGGAGGGTTTACATCGAAATTTAAAGGCAAGAATTTAAAACTTGAGTTACACCTTGAAATAACTCATAGTGCAGAAAGGATGGCAAAAAGATGAACTACCGAGACTCCCGTCGGACGGGGAATGGAGTAGCCTCCCAGTTTTGCAACTTGGCATCAGGTCCCATATAATGTACTTCGGCAGTGCTGGAGCCCTCTCTTGGTTGGACCATATGGGCCTCATACAACATTTGCCTCATTGCTCTGCATATTTCTTCGGCTATGAAAACCTCTTCTTCTTCTTCTTCTTCCACATATTTTGGCTTGAAAAATGATGCAGTGATATGTGGGATTGGCTGAGGCAATACCCAACCATTTTTCTTGCATTGGTCAGCCCATTGTTCATTGTCTAGGTAGCTTGAAACCCTATGCCGAAAAACTTTTTATTGGCAGGCAAAGTGACGGGTTCTTTAATGCCTTGCAAGGACATCCCGAGCCCTTTTCCGGGTGTGTACCCATGTTTGATCATGTCGTTGGCGACCATAATTGATGCGTTTGATAGGAAGGGTTGAGGGCATGGGGTCCCTTCCTCATGTTGGTCTGCAACCACAATCTCGAAAGCCTGGTAGACTATGTGCTCGCTGCCCTCTCTTGCTTCCAAGCATGGGGCTAACGGGTCCCTGTAAATGGATTGCTAGTCTTCCCCATGGACCACGATTTCCTGGTCCTCATATTCGAACTTAACCATCTGCTGGAGAGTGGATGGCACTGCCGCCGCCGCATCGATCCAAGGCCTTCCCAAGAGATAATTGTAGGAAGTATCCCTATCCATGACCTGGAATGTTACTTCGAAGTCTACAGGGCCGACTTTCAAAACCAAATCAATCTCCCCGATCGTGTCTCTTTTGATACCATCGAATGCACAGACGCACACATTGTTGGGCATGATTATTTCAGTCCCGATCTCCATTCTTTGTAAGGTTGATAGAGGGCAAATGTCAACCCCAGACCCACCATCCATCATAAATCTCTTCACGTAGTAACCTTCACATTTAACAGTTAGGTGGAGAGCTTTGTTGTGGGTGTCCCCCTCCGGGGATAAATCATTCTTGCTGAACGAAATCTGGTTGACCTCAAAAAATTGTTCTGCCATCATCTCCATTTGCTCGACCGTGGTATTGGCCGGAACGTATGCTTCGTTGAGGGTTTTGATCAGGATCTTCTGATGCTCGCTTGAATTCACCAACAAGGACAGAAGCGAGACCTGGGAGGGGGATTTACTGAGCACCTCGATTATGGCGTATTCAGAGGTTTTCATATTCTTGAAGAATTCTTCTGCCTCTCCAGCACTGATCGGCCTTTTGGGCGAAAAGCGTTTCAACTTGCTTTTGTTTAGCTCTTCCGGGTCGAGGTATTTCTCTGAAGAGTTTATATCACCTGTTTCCCCGGTAATCTCTTTCCCTTTGTATGTCACCACTGTCCGGCGGTAATTCCATGGGACAGCAGTAGTATTCTTTATGGGAGTTTGCAACGCGCGGCTAATAACCACGGGCTCATTCAACCTGGGTGAAATTATTGGCCCCCGTGCCGCATACGTCCCCTTCGAGACATAAATTTTTGAGCCATTCATTATTGCCCTGTTGGGTTTTCTTTCGACATCTGCGATGGCAATGATGGCCTTCAGAGTTGGATCGAAATCATGGTCCTCACAAATCATGCCGATGACGGGCCCATGATTGTGAGCGGGCAGTGGATTGTTTGTCATAATGGGAGCTTCTTCGTCCCTTAAAACCACTTTATTTTGTTCTATAAGGCTTTCCAAGGCCCTTTTGAGGGTCCAGCAGTCCTCCGTGTCGTGCCCTTCTGCTCCGAAATGGTAAGCACAACTAGTACCCCGTCTATATGATGATGATTGGGGATTCTGCCCGTCTGGAGGTACGGGTTGCAGGAGCCCCATCTGGACCAATTTTGGGAAGAGGCTGGAATACGGCTCTCCGATGGGAGTGAAATTAATCTTCTTGGTGGCTCTCAGGGGTAGGCATTGTACGGGTAGCTGTTTTGAGGCGGACGTTGATTATATGGAGCTGGGGGACGATAGTTATTTTTTGGGGGTGGAGTTCTATTCTAATTGTACTGTTGTTGCTGACTTGGATGTGGCTGAGCGTTCATTACCGCATAGGGAAAAAGGGGCGAAGCATAAGCTGTATCTTGGTGAGGATAGTAATGCTGGGAAGCTTTAGGAAATGGACGTGGGTATTGTCGAGGTTTCCTGACATCGGAAATCATCATGGCCCCTTCTTCTTTCTTTTTCCTGTTGGCCACAAATCTGGATCCGCTTTGGATGGCCTGAGAGGTCGCTCTTATGGCAGATTGGCTTAGGACACGACCAATTTTTAGCCCGTTCTCCACCATTTCTCCAATTTTAATTGCTTCCGCGAATTGTTTGCCCATGGCAGACATCATATTTTTGAAATAATCAGCTTCCTGTGCTTGTAGAAAAACGCTAACCATGTCAACCTCATCCATCATAGGTTTGACCCTGGAGGCTTGCTCACACCATTTGATGGCGTACTCCCTGAAACTCTCTGAGGGTTTCTTTTTTTGATTGGATAGTGAGTTCCTATCGGGAGCGATGTCCACATTGTATTGGAATTGTCGGACAAAGTCCCGGGCTAAGTCATCCCATATGTGACAACGAGATATATCCTGGTCCATGTACCATTCTGATGCAATTCCCGTCAAACTTTCTCCAGAATATGCCATGAGAAGTTCCTCCTTCCCACCTGCTCCCCTGAGCTGGTTGCAGTACTTTTTCAGATGGGCTATAGGGTCTCCATGTCTGTCATATTTTTCGAACTTGGGGGTTTTGAATCCGAGAGGAAGATGGACGTGCGGGAACATGCACAAATCTGCGTAGGAGACACATTTCTTCCCGCTCAGCCCCTATATATTTTTGAGGCTCTGTTCAATACTCTTCATTTTCCGAGTTATTTCTTCGTTTTCGAAGCTTTTCTTATCCTGTCCCAAAGTGAAATCGGGCTGAGTTTGTTGGAGATATGCATTGGGAGTAGCATGAGCGGTATCCTGATGGACGGATGGTGTTTGGAATGTGAATGCTGGTGGCTCGAAACTTGGCCCGGAGATAGTTGTTGGGGCCGTGGCAGAGGTTGGTGGTGCGGTGAAAATGTTGGAAGACGCACCAGAAAACAAGGCCTGGGGGCGAACCTCAGAAGGCCTTCCGGCAAAGTGAGCCGACATAGTTGGATATCCAAATGGCGTGGCTGGGTAGCTTATGGGGATGTTGGACGTCCGTCCCGCCCTGGGGATTGGGAAACCCGGGATGGTACTAGGTGGTTTCCTACCATTGGACCATACATCCCACATTTCCAGCATGCGGCAACGCAGAGTCCTGTTTTCTTCAACTGTTGCGGACTCAGATATTGGGATGACGGGATTTAGGTCTTCCACGGTGGAGTTGACGATTAGCAGGTGACTTTCAGATGTCATTTCTATGCTCCCCTTTGATCTAGTGAAGTAAGAATGGGAGGCTAGGGTACCGCAAAACCAATCACCTTAAAATACCTTTTAGATTGAACCAACAAAATGTTAGTTTTAAAACATTTATCACATAGGCAAATCGCACGTATGGGGTATGCAATGCGCCTGATGCCTTTATACATGTCTTTGCCAAAATTGTGTATTTCATCCGGGCTTTATCTCTTGGTTTTTTTTTCTTTCTATTATTATTTTTTCCTTTCCTTTGTCATTGCGTCTGCTATTTATTTCCTCACTCGGTTTCCTTTCTTATGGTTATGATCGAATCCTATATGGATTGCCTACGTATCAGGCGCCGCGTGAATCAGATCATCACGTAGTTCATGCTAGCAAAACCCAAAGAGATGCATATATCATTTTCTAAAGGCTTCATTCCAAAATTTTCCATTCATTAAATAAACACTTTTGATTACAGAAAATTACCAGCTCATTTTTGGAATTACAGAGTTTGCAAAACAGAATAATTTCGAAAATATAAAGACTACTGTGGACTCAACATATGACTACGACTAGAAAAGTGAAGTACAGACTCGAAAATATCAAGAATACATTAGTGTTTCCGTTGCTCCAGGGGTCGGCGGGGAATCATTCGGCCTTGCCACAGGCCTGCGTGCTATGTCTTGTCGGAGGCGGTAAAGGTCGTCCATTATCTTGTTGACGAAGATCATAACTACTGAGAAGAAAGTGGTCAGAGTCATATCTTCTCATTCCTGACATCTGGTGACGATGTACTCAGCTATCTCTTGGACCCTTCGCCTAATAATACCCTTCTCTTGAAGCAGGCGCCCGATTTGTTGGGATCTCGTTTCTAAAGTTTGGACATCCTTGTGACTCTGTTCTTGCCATTGTTGAAACTCTTTTTCTAACCGAGCCATCATGGCATAGCACTGTTCCCTCTCTGTTTTAAACCTTTTTGCCTGTTTGGCCATCTCGTTCTCGACGGCGGCCAATTTTTCTTTCAAGCCCACGACTTCCTGGTAATATTTCCTTTTTAGTCTCTGAACAAATTCTGTTCTTTGTTCTGCACGTCTCGTCAATCTTTCCCGAACTTCGGCCAGTTCTTCTTCAACTTTGTCTAACTCATTCCCATAACTACATACTTTATGCCTTAGGCTGTTGATAAGCCTTTCATCGGTCCTTCTTCTCTCTGGGTTCTCAGCGGCTGTTTTCAGTTCCTGTATCTGGGCCCGGAGGACTTCATTTTCTTAGGCTAATCTATTTTTCTTCCCTTTGATCGAGGCAGTATGTAGAATGTTTTCAAACTTGATTTCCCTGACCTGGGCCTCCAATTTGCTTATGGTGGCTCGGTAGCTGTTCTCTTTTTCTAACGAAGCCCAATGCTCTTGAGTTTGCTCGGCGAATTGTTGTACATGGGGTCTCTTTGCGGGTCGTTCTTGCTCTTGATGCTCCCTGCCTCTTACACCGTACCAAGAGGTGTAGGCAGGTTCCACTTCCCCTTTGGATAAGTCTCTCACTCGAGTTTGAGGTTCTAAAAACCTGCACTCATTCCAAATTTGACGGACTCTGCCTTCAGGAAATGCAGCTCTTGGGCATAACTAGATGGCTTGTTGGCTTAATTCCTCGTCATGGGGAACACCCTGTTGCCTCCCCAACTGGCGTAAGACCCGGTGCGAGGCATATGGCTGAATGCTTCGCAGGCCCATTAACAGGAGATAGCAAACCTCAGCAGACATATTGCTAACCTCGTTGAGAGGGAGCCACCCGAACGTCCACTCGATTTGGTTGGCAGTCAGTGAGCTCAAGTTAGAGTGCTAGGCTTCCGTGCCTTCAGGGAATTTTTGGCCTTTTACCCGAGTACCATGTTCCTCGATGCAGTTCAAATCGGTTAAATCGTAGTTCATGTAGCCCGGGCGGTGACAGAGGTGTTCGATCAGCCAGATTTGTAGGAGCAGGTTGCACCCCTCAAAGAATTTTCCCCTAGATTGGCAAACTGTCAGAGCACGGTAAATCTCGGCTAAGACCATCGGTATCAGTGTGCCATTGGACTTTTTCATCATGAAGTCTGCTATTCCCACAAGTCCGATGTCTATGCATCCGTCACTTCTTTGGCAGATCAAGGTGCCCAAGAATGCTACCACAAAACCTATCCCCCGGCGGGCTTCCCATTTAGCCTGATCTTTGTGAGTTAGACCAGTGTTGTTAGCCTCATAAACCTGGGGATCTCCATAACGTCTGTAAAGAAAGTAGAAAGTGCAGAAGCCAAGTGTGGGTCTTGAACGTCCCGACTAATGTTCAACAGATCCAAAAACTTGTGGGGAGTCACCGCCCTGGGTGCCACTGGGTACATTGTGGGCGGGATCCCAGAACGGCACTAGAGCCTCGACGTTGTCCAACCTCGACTTGATCTTTAAAAGGCCAGTAAGTCCCCCTAAAGCTTTTATAACAGACTTTCTACTGGTTTCCCTCGAGTTGCTCCACCACATATGGAATCCTAGAGGGATTTCCTCGACTGCTTTGAAGGGGATGTTTTCAACTGTATTCATCCTGCACATTCGTTATTTTTTATTAAGACAACAGAAATTTTTTTGAAAAGTGTCATTTTGGCAAAGAGTTTTGTAATAAAGAAAATGGACCACCTTTGTGAATACGGCCTTTTAAGGCTGTGTTCGCGAATTAGGTCGAAATTTAAAGACAAAACACAGGTGGCCATTTTTGCAAAACGGCCTTCCGGCGCCCCACTTGGGCGATCAGGCTATAATGGCGTCACCTAATTTTATTTAGGGCTATATCCGTTTGATTTTGAAAAATGGAGTTGGACCAGATGAGGGTTGCCTACGTATCCCACACCCGTGAGAATCAAACAAAGCGTAGTTCGGGAAAAATCTTGATTGACTAAAAATATACACCCACTCATTTTGTTATATATATATATATATATATATATATATATATATATATATATATATATATATATATATATATAT
>ML430493.1:0-17917 GCA_005239525.1 Nicotiana knightiana | reverse complement strand
GGGGGGGGGGGGGTGGTTAGAATTCTAAGCGAATGGGGGGTGGTAGGGTTTAGTTTGGACATTTATATAGTTTAGGGGGGTTGAGTTCCTGGTCGTCCGATCAATTTCGATCAATGGCCAGGATTCAATTGTTTAAACCAAACGGGTTCGTTTCGAAGGGTGCTGGGGCAGGCCGGGTAAGGGGTTCTGGGCCTGGGTTGTTTTAGTTTGTTGGGATTGGGTTTGGGCCTGGGTAGTTTCAAGCCCAGGTCCGAAATTGGGTTTTTTTTCTCAATTAATTAACTAATTAACCTAAATAAGTCCAAATCTAATTTAATCCAACAAATATTAGCAACTAATTTTAAACCTTATTTTTCATCTATTTACATATTAATTAAGAATAAAACAAACAATTATATATTCTTAATTAAATCTATGATTTATCGAATAAAAATGATTAATTTTTATAGTCATTAGTTATTAAAAAATTACATTATGTTAAATACTCGTCATTCGTCTATTATTTAATCAATTATAAATAATAACTTCATAATTCCTTGATAATAGTGATGCAATTTTAATAATTTTGAAAGATGAATTATGGATATGTAAAAATGCAAGTAATTCACAATTAATTACTGAAAAATCAACAAAAATCATGAAATCAATTAATTTATTGAGATTTTTATAGGACGACACGGCGAGTAAAAATCACATGCTCACAACATTTATACAAAGAATTCCTAAGGATTGGTAGTACAAGTCATAATCCACTAAGACTTAGAATTTTTTTTACAAAACTGAGTTGAAATAATTACATCTGTTTGACATCTAATTGAACAAAATCCTAATCTAATTCTACCATGGAAAAGTGATAGCCATAACTGGAATGTAGGTACATCTTCAATGTCAGCCCTCGCCGTACACAGCAACATCAACACAAAGATCTGCACGCAATCTGAAGAAGTATAGTATCAGTACAACTGACCCCATGTACTGAATAAGTATCCTAACTAACCTCAGCGAGATAAAAGAAGCATGAACTACAGATGATACTCACTAACACCTGTGCAACTCAATATTTCCAACAAGTATAGAACATGTATATGGTTAAATCAGGAACAATCTCAGGTAAAACCATTTTTGATGATCACAATTCTTGGTTTTAAAATTTTTTGCTCAGTCAACAATCCAGCATATAAGGGAGATATGCAAGTAAATAAGGCAATCAATCAAGGAATTTGCATGTAAAGATGAAATGCGTTAACCAAATATCAGCATGTTGCAGTGCACAACCTGATCCAATAACGGTAACCATCTCTCCCAGAGCTCACATCAATATCAACCGCATTGACAACTGATGTGTTGCACGGACAACTCACGTGCTATAGTATCAATATCTGGATCCACACGGAGTACTCACGTGCTGCACGAACAACTCACGTGCTATAGCATCAGTATCTAGATCCGTACGGACAACTCACGTGCTATCGTATCAATATCTAGATCCACACGGACAACTCACATGTTGTACAGAAAACTCACGTGTTATAGTATCTGCATCTGGATCCACACGGACAAATCACATGCTAAATCACAACCCGCCCAGCGTGGTCACAGGCATAACAACACATTCTTCCCGACATGGTCAGGGTCATCCAGTCGAATCATATCACATAGGAGAAAATATACAAAAACACATGTATATGATGGATAAATATCATATTTCATGCTCCTGGATTAGTATAATTACATGCTAAAGTGTAGGCATGTGCAATGTGTGATATCATAGCTCAAATCGGCTATTTATCTTAGAAATACAATTACCATGTTTTATTCAGGGATTTAGACTCTTAGTAACCTCAAACATGGTTCAAATAGTTCACAACTATGATACAATTATGAAATATATTGTACCTTAAAGCTTGACTGCTACGGCCCAAAATCCTAACCCGTCGTGATAACGCCTAATGTAGTACTAGGCAAGCCGAAAATTACGTAATATTTCCAATACTTTTAACCGAAAATGCATTGAAGCAGTTTAAATAATACAATTTCTCAAACAGGATGGAAATCCAAAACTCAATGCGGAAGTTCCCAAATATCGGGGTTTCACAGAGTACATAAGCATCTAATAGTCTCCACCTACGTCTAGCACCTACCTCGATAGTCTCCAAAAAACTAAAACATAAAATGGAAGATAAGGAGGGAGAGTCAAGGTCTACGAACGTCTAGCACCTACCTCGACAGTCTCCAAAAATATGGAGTCCACAACTCAGCAATCGCCGTGACCTGAAGCACCTAAATCTCCACACGAGGTACAGGGTGTAGCGTGAGTACAACCAACTCAATAAGTAATAAATCTAACCTTTGGATTGAAAGATAGTGACTAACTCAGCAGATATAATGCATATATAGAAATAAGTACATAAATGTAGGCATGCTTTCAAGTTCAACAGTTAAATTCAATTAAAGAAAAAATAGATCAATTTTGAATGAT
Source organism: Nicotiana knightiana (assembly GCA_005239525.1). Classification (NCBI taxonomy): domain Eukaryota; kingdom Viridiplantae; phylum Streptophyta; class Magnoliopsida; order Solanales; family Solanaceae; genus Nicotiana; species Nicotiana knightiana. The sequence continues at coordinate 15,438 of ML430493.1, read as the reverse complement.
ATGGGGGATATGACCTCTCTACTTCTACTTGCCAATGCACATGCTATATGTGATGCACCATGTTGAAAGCTTCGTGTACTCACACTCTCAGAATACTCAATCTCTCAGTACTGTATATGGTCGATCCAGCCTAGGGAAGATCCACACCCCATATATATATATATATATATATATATATATATATATATATATATATATACATACATCGACTAACAGTCAGTCACTAAGTACTGTATAAGGCGAATCCAACCTAGGAGAAGATCCATCCCCAAATATAAATGATTCGGACATGATCCATGTCCAGGGAAGATCCATCCCTCAATATAATCAACTACGCTCATTTGGGGTGTGCATAGACTCCGGAGGGGCTCCCAGCCCAAGTGCTAATAAGCCAGATCCAAGCATAAATCAGTAAATATGCTACGGCGTGCAGCCCGATCCCATAATTGTCACTCTCAATCAAGCCCTCGGCGTCACTCAGTCATCAATCTCTCCACTCTCTCTCTCTCGGGCTCACAATGTCGTGAGACTAGCCCAAAAATGATGGAATATACAACAATAAATAGCAACGGAGACTGAGATATGATATGCAATGAATGAATATGACTGAGTACGAAATTTTAATGTAATCAATAAGTCAACAACAAGTAAACGACCACTATGGGTCCCAACACTACCATTAATAGCTTAAACATGATTTCTATCATGATTCACAACTCAATTACTTTATCACATGATGAAAACACGGATATGAACAAGATAAATCCACTTTACAATTCCATGGAATCGACCAAGTCACAGTTCTTACAGTGCACGCCCACACACCCGTCACTTGGCATGTGCGTCACCTCAACACCAAGCATATAACACATAACTAGGGGTTTCGAACCCTCAAGGCTAAGTTTAAAAGTGTTACTTAACTCAATACGGGCAAATCTCTACTCCAACACACCTTTTCCTTGCGAAACAGCCTCCAAATGCCTCAAATCTAGCCACAAACAATGTGAAACAATCAACACGGGCTAATTGAATCAATTCTATAAGAAAAATACTAAGTTATCAATCAAAAGCCAAAAGTCGACTCAAAGCCCACCCCCGGGCCCACGTAAAATCCAAAAAAAGCCACATAACCCAAAATTCCATTCATCCATGAGTCCAACCATACCAAATTTATCAAAATCCGACACCAAATCGTCACCCAAATCCCCAAATCAAACTCTCCAAATCCCTAGCCTCAAACTCCCAAATTCCACCTTAAATACACACAAATTAGGTGGGAAAATCAATGAGGAAACAAGATTGTTGATAAAAAATGAGCACAATGGACTTACCTTAAGAAACCCCTCAAAAATCCTCTCAAGAGTCGCCCAAACCCGAGCTTGAAATGTTTAAAATGAAGCAAGATCGGGAACCCTTGTTTTAAATAATCTTCCCAAGCTTTTCGCTTCTGTGGACACTTAACCACATATGCAGCATCGTAGAAGTGATAATACACCCGCTTCTGCGGTTAACCACCAAAGTTGTGCCTCCGCTTCTACGATCCTTTCCTCCATTTCTGAGCAACTATAGGTGCCGAATTCCCCATCACACCTGCGCACCTTCCGCTTCTGCGCCCATCTCGCCGCACCTGCGGCCACGTGGGTGCGGAAAACTCCTCGCACCTACGACCACAACCCTCCCAGATCTTGGCCGCATCTGCGCATCCTAAGCTCGCACGTGCGATCAAAGCTCCACAAGTGCAGTTACACCAATAGAATCCCTTCTTCAGCCATGCACCAAGTTTTGTTTTCAATCCGTTAACCATCTAAAATCAACTCGAGGCCCCCAGGACCTCAACCAAACATACCAACAAGTCCTAAAAACTCATACGAACTAAGTCGAGTCCTCAAATCACCTCAAACAACATCAAAAACAAGAAACACACCCCAATTCAAGCCTATTGAAACTAAGGAATTCCAGTTTCTACAAACGTTTTGCACACAAGTCACAAATGAGATTACAGACCTACCCCAACTTCTGGAATTGTAATCCAACCCCGATATCAAAAAGTCCACTACCGGTCAAACTTTTTAAAAATCCAATCTTTCGCCATTTGAAGCCTTATTTCACTATGGACTTCCAAATCACAATTCAGACATGCTCCTAAGTCCAAAATCACCCAAAAGAGCTATCCAAACCATCAAAACTCTATTCCGGAGCCGTTACGCATAAGTCAACATCCGGTCAACCATTTTAACTAAAGCTTCCAACATTTAGACTAAGTGTCTCGATTCATTCCAAAACCTCACCGGACCCGAACTGACTTACCCGGCAAGTCACATAACAGATATGAAGTACAAAATGAGTTGTAAAATGGGGGAACAAGGCTGCAACTCTCAAAATGACTGACCGAGTCGTTACATCCCCCTCTTAGACAAACATTCATCCTCGAACGGGTCTAGAAATATATATGGAGTCTCAAATAGATATGGATATCTTCTCCACATCTCCCGCTCGTTCTCCCAAGTAGCCTCCTCAACTGGCTAACCTCTTAACTGCACCTTCACTGAAGCTATGTCCTTTGACCTCAACTTTCGAACCTGCTGATCCAAAATGGCGACCGGCTCCACATCATAAGTCAAATCACCATCCAACTGAACCGTGGCGAAATCAATAACATGAGATGGATCGCCGACATATTTTTGGAGTATAAAAACATGAAATACTAGATGCACGCTCGACAAACTAGGTGGCTAGGCAAGCTTGTAAGCCACCTCTCCAATCTTCTGAATTACCTCAAACGACCCAATATATCAAGAGCTCAACTTGCCCTTCTTCCCGAATCTCATAACAACCTTCATGGGTGAAACCTTGAGAAAAACCTTCTCCCCAACCATGTAAGCAACATCACAGACCTTCCTATCGGTATAAATCTTATGTCTAGAATGCGCCGTGCGAAGCGGCTCCTGAATCAATTGAGCCATGTCCAAAGCATCCTGAACCAAGTCAATACCCAATAGCCTATCCTCACCCGACTCAAAACAACCCACCAGAGATCTACACCATCTCCCATACAAAGCCTCATACGGGGCCATCTGAATGCTCGATTGGTAACTGTTGTTGTAGGCAAACTTCGCGAGCGGGAGAACTTTATCCCATGAAGCCCCAAAATCAATGACACAAGCGCGTAACATGTCCTTCATTATCTGAATAGTGCGCTCGAACTGTCCGTGCGTATGAGGGTGAAATACTGTACCCAACTCCACTTGGGTGCCTAACTCTTGCTACACGGCTCTCCAAAACTGCAATGTAAATTGATTGCCCCGATCTGAAATGGTGGACCTCGGCACACCGTGAAGGTCAACAATCTCGCTAATGTAAATCCCAGCCAACCGCTCCGAAGAATAAGTAGTCCCAACTTGAATGAAGTGCGCGGACTTGGTCAGCCGATCCACAATCACCTAAATAGCATCGAACTTCCTCGAAGTCCGTAGGAGCCCAAGTACAAAATCCATGGTGATCCGCTCCCATTTCCACTCAGGAATCTCTATCATGTGAAGAAATCCTTTCGGTCTCTGATGCTCATACTTTACCTGCTGACAGTTGAGGCACTGAGCTACAAACCCCACTATATCCTTCTTCATTCTTCTCCACCAATAATGCTGCCTCAAGTCTCGATACATCTTTGTGGCACCCGTATGAATGGAGTACTGCAAACTGTGGGCCTCCTTAAGAATCAACTCACATAGCCCATCCATATTAGGCAGACAAATCCGACCCTGTATCCTCAATATCCCATCATCCCGAATAGTAACATCTCTGGCATCACCATGCTGAACCGTTTCCTTAAGGACAAGAAAATGAGGATCGTTATATTGGATCTCTCTGATGCAATAATATAAGGAAGACCGAGAAACCACACAAGCTAGAACCCGACAGGTCTCCAAAATAACTAATCTCATGAGCTGGTTAGCCAAGGCCTGAACATCAACTGCAAGCGATCTCTCACTAATAGGAATGAATGCAAGGCTACCCATACTCACTGCATTTCTACTCAAGTCCTTGACCACCATATTGGTCTTCCGGGGATGATACAAACTAGTGATATCATAGTCCTTTAGCAGCGCCAACCATCTCCGCTGACTCAAATTTATATCCTTCTGTTCGACAAGTGCTGGAGACTCTGATGATCTGTAATCACCTCACAAGACATATCATAGAGATAATGCCTCTAAATCTTCAATGCATGATCGATGGCAACCAACTCCAAATCATGGAGAGGGTATTTCTTCTCATAGGTCTTCAACTGATGTGAAGCATAAGAAATCACTCTAACTCTCCACATCAATATACACCCAATACCGATCAGAGAAGCATCACAATACACCGTATAAGATCCATAAGTTGAAGGCGGAACTAGAACTGGAGCAGTGGTCAAGGCAGTCTTGAACTTCTGAAAGCTCTCCTCACACTCATCCGACCTCCTGAAACTAGCACCCTTATGGGTCAATTTGTTCAATGGAGATGCAATAGACGAGAAACCCTCCATGAAGAGACAATAATAACGGCCAGGCCAAGAAATCTCCAAATCACCATAGCTGAGGACGGTCTGGGCCAACCCTGAACTGCCTCTATCTTCTTCAAATCCACCTGAATCCCCTCAGTTGACACCACGTGCCCCAAGAATGCCACTGAATTAATCCAAAGCTCACATTTGGAGAACTTGGCATAAAGCTTCTATTCCCTCAACCGGTGCAACATAATCCTCAAATGTTGAGCATGCTCCTCCTGGTTACGAGAGTACACCAGGATGTCATCAATGAACACTATGACAAACGAGTCAAGATAAGGCTAAAGTACATGTTCATCAGTTGCATGAAAGCTGCTAGGGCGTTGGTCAGCCCAAAAGACATCACAAGAAATTCATAATGACCATAACAGGTCCCGAATGCTGTCTTTAGAATATCCGATTCCCAAATCTTCAACTGGTGATACGCTGACCTTAAATCAATCTTGGTAAAAACCCTCGCTCCGTGAAGCTGGTCAAATAGATCATCAATGCGTGGCAAAGGATACTTTTTTTGATTGTAAATTTGTTAACTGCCTATAATCGATGCACATCCGCATAGTACAATTATTCTTCATCAGAAACAAGACTAGTGCACCCCAATGCGACACACTAGGTCTAATGAATGCCATATCAAGAAGTTCCTGAAGCTGCTCTTTCAACTCCTTAATCTCAACTGGTACCATACGTTATGAGGAATAGAAATGGGCTGAGTGCCCGACACCAAGTCAATACCGAAATCAATATCCCTATCGGGTGGCATGCCCGTCAAGTCTAAAGGAAACACATCCAGAAAATATTGCACCACCGGAACAGAATCAATAGTAGGAGTATCAACACTAACATCTCTCACAAAGGCCAGATAAGATAAACAATCCTTCCCAGCCATTTGATGGGCCTTCAAATATGAAATCACTATATTGGGAACGTAGTCTAGATAACCTCTCTACTCGATCCTTGGCAACCTCGGCATCACCAACGTCACGGTCTTAGTGTGACAATCAAAAAGCGCATGACATGAAGATAACCAATCCATATCTAAGATCACGTCAAAATCGACCACACTAAGCAACAAGATATCAACTCTAGTACCCAATCCCCCAATAGTCACTACACATGACCAATATACACGATACACAACAATGGTGTCTTCCACTGCCGTATATACGTGAACAGATAAAAATAAGGACTCACAGGGCATATCCAGATATTGAGCAAAATACGAGGATACATATGAATAAGTGGAACTATGGTAAAATAATACAGAGGCTTCCTCGTGGCATGCTGAGACAATACATGTGATCACTGCATCTGAAGCAATATCATCTGGTCAGGTAGGAATAGCATAGAATCGGGCTTGGCCGCCACTTGATCGGCCTCCCCCTCTTGGGCGACCCCTAGCTGACTGAGCCCCATCCCGAGCTGGCTAGGGGGGGTGGTGATATAACTGGTGTTGAAGTCGTAGTTTGACTCCTCGGCTGAGCTGGACCTCCCGAAAGGCAGGGACAATATCTCTTTATGTGACCCCAATATCCACACTCAAAATAACCCTTCTCTAAATATGGCAGCAAGTACTGACGCATACCTAAGAACTAGAATACCCACTAGAAGCACTCAATGAAGATGAACCCTGAACTGGAGGAGCATGGGACGAACTCTGATCTGGAAGGGCACTAAGAGATGAATGACCTTGATGAGTATTGTATGAATCGTGACTAGATGACGCACCACGATGAGCTGGATAAGCCATATGGGTGTGCCTATAAGGACGACCCCTGCCGTGGTAGAACTGACCCCAAGAAGGAACATCGCTGAAACCACCCGATCCACGAGTCCTCTTGTCCCACTCACCACGCTCTTGACTTCGGACCATCTCTTTCTGCAGAGCAATGTCAACCACCTCGTAGAAGGTAGCACCATATACTCTCTCCCTAGTCATAAGCAACCACAGTCATAAGCAACCACAGTTGATATGTGAGGCTATCAATGAACCTCCTAATCCTCTCCCTATCAGTGGGAACCAACCAAACAGCATGACGAGCCAACTCAGAAAACCTCATCTCATACTGCGTCACAAATATGCCCTTCTAACGTAACTGCTCAAACTGTTTGCCAGCTTCTCCCTGTGAAATTGAGGCATGAACTTTTCCAAGAAGAGAACGGAGAACTCCTGCATTGTAAGTGGTGATGCACCGACCGGCCTACGCCTCTCATAAAGCCTCTCACCATCTGAAGGCAACCCTAGTGAACTGAAAAGTAGTGAACGAGATCCCACTAGTTTCTAGAATACTAGCCGTGCGAAGAATCCGTTGGCACTTATCCAAGAAGCCCTGATCATCCTCTGACTCAGAACCGTTAAATGATTGAGGCTGAAGCCTTCCAAATCTCTTAAGTCTCCTCTGATCATCATCATCTATAATGGGGACCACCTAGGCTTGAGCAGCTGCAACCGGCTGGGCTGGTAGTACCCTCGGTGTCTGGAGTCCCTGCATCACCTGCTCTAGAGTATGGACGACAGGGGTATGAATACGTTCCCCAGCCTAAGAAGTGGTTAGTGCAACCTGAGTCGAAACCACTTGAGCAAGGTAGTATAAAAAGTCAATATCTGGGCCAACGCCTCTTGAAGGCCTGGAATAACAATGGGCACAACTGGTTCCTGAGCTGGGCGCACTGACTCAACCACACCTGGAACCTCCTCCTGGGCTAAAGCAACTGGTGGATCTGGAGGTGCTGCTCTAGCTGTTGTACGAGCTGCACCTCTGCCCCTACTGCAACCTCGGCCACTCGTGGACCTAGCTAGTGGTACTGGTGGCTGTCCGTCCTGACCGGTAGCACGTATCCTCACCATATGTGAAAGAATAGAATACAAAAGTTTATTTACCGGAATAAAAAAATATGCACGACAAGAAAACAAGAATATGAAGTTTTTCTAAGGGTTGGACAACCTCTCGAAGATAAGTACAGTCGTCTCCGTACCAATCTGCAAGACTATACTAAACCTGCTTATGACTCATGAGACCTATGTAACCTAGGGTCTAATACCAACTTGTCACGACCCAAAATCCTAACACGTCGTGATGGCGCCTAACGTAATACTAAGCAAGCAAAAAACTACGAAATATTACCAATACTTTAGATAGAAGTTAAAGCAGTTTAAACAATACAAATTCTCATAAATAGGATGGAAACACAAAACTCAACGCGGAAGTTCCCAAATATCGGGGTGTCACAGAGTACATAAGCATCTACATAAAGACATAGTCTAATATACTGTTTAGGAAATAAAAACTAAAACATAAAATGAATGATAAGGAGGGAGAGTCAAGGTATACGAATGTCTAGCACCTACCTCGATAGTCTCCAAAAATCTGGACTCCACAAGTCAGCAACCGCCGTGACCAGAAGCACCTGAATCTGCACACGAGGTACAGGGTGTAGCGTGAGTACAACGAACTCAATAAGTAACAAATATAACCTTTAGACTGAAAGGTACTGATGAACTCAGTAGGTACAGTTCAATATAGAAATAACAATACAGAAATGTAGGCATGCTTTCAAGTTCAACAGTTAAATTAAATTAAAGTAAAAATAGATCAATTTTGAATGATATGAGGAATATGGCCTCTCTACATCTACATGCCAATGCACATGCTGTATATAATGCACCATGCTGAAAGCCTTATGTACTCACACTCTCAAAATACTCAATCACTCAGTACTGGATAAGTCCAATCCAGCCAAGGGAAGATCCATCCTACAATATAAATGATTCAGACAAGATCCATTTGCAGGGTAGATCCATCCCTCAATATAATCATTTGCACTCACTGGGGGGGGGGGGGGGGGGGGGGTGTACAGACTCAGGAGGGGCTCCTTCAGCCCAAGAGCTAATAAGCCAGATCCAGGCATAAATTAGTAAACATGCTGCGACGTGCATCCCGATCCCATAAATGTCACTCTCAATCAGGCCCTCGACCTCACTCAATCATTAATCTCTCCAGTCTCTCTCTCTCTCTCTCTCTCTCTCTCTCTCTCTCGGGCTCATAATGTCGTGAGACTAGCCCAAAAATGATGATATGATACATCAATAAATAGCAACGTAGACCGAGATATGATATTCATTCAGTATGAAATTTCAAAGTAATCAATAAGTCAACAGCAAGGAAACGACCACTATGAGTCCCAACAATACCAATATTAGCCTAAACATGATTCTAGTATGATTGACATCTCAATTACTTTATCACATGATGAAAACACGGATATCAACAGGATAAATCCACTTTAAAGTTCCATGGAATCGACGAGGTCACAGTTCATATGGTCCACGCCTATACACCCATCACTTGGCATGTGCATCACCTCAACGCAAAGCATATAACACATAACTCAGGGGTTTGAACCCTCAAGGACCAGTTTAGAAGTGTTACTTATCTCAATCCGGGAAAATCTCTACTCCAACACACCTTTTCCTCGCGAAACGGCCTCTAAATTCCTCGAATCAAGCCACAAACAATGCGATATAATCAACATGAGCTAAAGGAATCAATTCTATAAGGACAATACTCAGTTATGAATCAAAAGCCAAAAGTTGACTCAAAGCCGGCCCCCGAGCCCATGTCTCAAAATCCGATAAAAATCACAAACCCAAAAGCCCATTCATCCACGAGTCTAACCATACCAAATTTATCTAAATCCGACACCAAATCATCACCCAAATTCCCAAATCAAATTCTCCAAGTCCCTAGCCTCAAACTCCCAAATTCCACTTTAAATACACACAAACTAGGTTGGAAAATCAATGGGGAAACAAGATTATTGATAAAAAATGATCACAAGAGACTTACCTCAAGAAACTCCTCGAAAATCCTCTCGAGAGTCGCCCAAAACCGATATTGAAATGTTTAAAATGAAGCAAAATCGGGAACCCTTGTTTTAAATAATCTACCCCGGCTTTCCGCTTCTGCGGACACTTAATTTAATCTGCGGCATCGAAGAAGCGATAATACACCCGCTTCTACGGTGAACCACCGGATCTGGGCCTTCACTTCTGCGGTCCTTTCCCCCGCATCTACGCAACCGCAGGTGCAGAATTCCCTATCGCACCTGCGCACCTTCCGCTTCTACACCCATCTTGCTGCACCTGCCACGTAGTTGCGGAAAACTTATCGTACCCGCCACCACAGTCCTACTCAATATTAGCTGCATCTACGCATCCTAAGCTCGCACCTACGATCAAAGCTCCGCAGGTGCAATTACACTAGCAGAATCCCTGCTTCAGCCATGCACCAAGTCCCATTTTTGATTCGTTAACATTCCGAAATCAACTAGAGGCCCCTGGAACCTCAACCAAACATACCAACGAGTCCTAAAACCTCATACAAACTTAGTCGAGCCCTCAAATCACCTGAAACAACATTAAAACACGAATCGCACCCCGATTTAAGACTATTGAAACTAAGGAATTCCAACTTCTAAAAATGACGCTGAAACCTATTAAATCACGTCCGATTGACCCCAAATTTTGCACACAAGTCACAAAAGACATTACGGACGTACTCAACTTCAAGAATCAGAATCCAACCCCCATATAGAAAAGTCCACTCCTAGTTAAACTTTCCAAAATCCAATATTTCGCCATTTCAAGCCTTATTCCACTACGGACTTCCAAATCACAATCCCTACACGCTCCTAAGTCCAAAATCACCCAACAAAACTAACGGAACCATCAAAACTCCATTTCTGATCCTTTTACAGGTAATTCAACATCTGGTCAACCAATTCAACTTAAGCTTTCAACATTGACTCTAAGTGTCTCGATTCATTCCAAAAACCTCACCGGAACCAAAACGAATTCCCTGTCAAGTAACATAATAGCTATAAAGTACAAATGAGTAGTAAAATGGGGGAACATGGCTACAACTCTCAAAACGACCATCTGAATCATGACATCGACAATCAACTCTAGGCATGTCATAGCCTAAGCAATACCTCGAGACATGGATAAGTACCCGGTGCTGGCACGTGGGCTCAAGCCCCACACATATGCGCATCCATAGTGCGTAGCTATCACAAATAATTTAGGCTACTAGTGTCTCAACTAAGTTTAGATAGGATTCTTACCTCAAACAAGTCTAATTCAATACCGAGTAAGACAACCAACACTCTAGAAGTTTCATTCAGCACGTATCAACCTCTGAACGACTCAAAATTATCCAAATGTCACCCAAACATATCAAATAACGCCTAAGGGAACAATTCCAAATAATAAAGGTCGAATTTCTAATCAAAATCCCAAAGTCAACCAAAAATGTCAAAATCGGTCCCGCATCTCGGAACCCGACGAAACTCACAAAATATGACAACCCATTCAATTATGAGTCCAACCATACTAATTACACTCAATTCTGACTCTGAATCAATGTTCAAAACTCAAAAATTCATTTTATGAAATTATGACAATTCCTCCGATTTCTCTTTCAAAATCAATAATCATACACCAAAAATGAAGATTAATTCATGAAATATAATCACAACCGAGTTAAGAAATCTTAGCCCAGTTCGTGTGGTGAAATTCCTCTCCAAAGTCGCCTAAACCGAGCTCTAAAATCGCAAAATGGGAAATAAACGACCAAAACCTCGAAATATAGTTCTGCCCAGGTGTGTTTGCTTCTGCGAATATTTTAGCTGCTTCTGCAGCGTCACTTCTGTGACTTGAAGGCTGCTTTTGCAGAATCAAATAAAGAAATAGCTCTTCGCACCTGCTGAAAACCATTTGCTCCTACGATATCGCAGGTGTGATATTAATCGCGCATTTGCGCAAATGTTTGCTCCTGCGCCTCAGCCATTGTTTCTGCTATAATGCAGATACGACCCAAAACCTCGCATCTCTGATGCTTCTAAACATTTCCCTTTCTGCTCCTGCGACCACTTTGCCTCTTTTGCGGATCTGCACCTGCCCTGCTAAACCAGCCACAACCAAATAGTTCCAAAATGATCCTAATCCCATCTAGAACACACCCGAGATAAAATCCTCTGCTAAGCTCGCATTCATCCCCGTCACTGTTAGGTCAACCACCTCAAGCGATCCAACCCAAATCGCAACACACATAACTAACTAGTAGCAAGAAACTCTGTACAGGACCATCATAAGCGTCACACATCCGTAGATTACCTTGCAGGTGATACTCCACTTGCTTAGCCTCAAACTGACATCTCTCTATCCCCTTTCACAGCCACAACTACTATGCAATCACTTAATCTTCCTATGTCTGAAGTCATCAACAAGAAACGAAAATCTACTTCGTTCCAAAAATGAAATATCACGAAAGAATCTCTCAAAAACCTTCATAACTCAAGACCGTAACATATCCATAGAAATCGAGCATCTATTAGCCCTTCTCACATCTCATGAAAAAATTTCCCGTCACATTCAAGTCATCTGAACACATCACGCAGACAAATCCTACTCATTATATATCCATACAACCACTCACTGAGCCACCAATTCCACTCATAGAGACATCACTGGATATAGAAGTTAAAAGCGCATGCTCACACAGCTAAAACTTGCGAGCCTAAGTAGCGGTCCAAACCTGGCCTCAAGTCCTACAGACTGTCCCAACTCCAAAACATAGCAATACATCCCACATCTTATCAATAGAATCCACAAGCCGTTGATGCACAACTGATATCGAGCGCTCACGTATGCGTACGAGTGAGTGGAAGGAATTCAAAGCGATACACTTTATGCTGAATCAACACCGCACGATAAAGAAAGAAAGAAGGGAAGTTTATCCTAAATTCCATGTAGCCTCTAGAAGATAGGTATGGACGTCATCATACAGATCCGCAAGACTCTACTAGACACTTGCTCATTACTCCTAGAACCTATGAACCTAGAGCTCTGATACCAACTTGTCACGACCCAAAATCCCACTAGTTATGATGGCACCTAACCCGACTCGCTAGGTAAGCCAATTTAACAATAATCCAGTTCAAATAAGATTTAATAAGAGAAATTATGACAATAAAACTGAACTTTTATACAAAGAATTCTCAAAGACTTGTAGTAAAAGTCATGAGCCACTAAGACTAAGATATTTTTTACAAAACTGAATTGAAATAATTACAACATATGTTTGAAATGTAACTGAATAGAGTCCTAATCTAGTGCTACCAAGGACAAGTGATAGCCATAACTTGAACACAGGTACATTTTCAATGTCATCCCTCGTCGCACACAACAACATCAATACAAAGATCTGCACACAATGTGCAAAAGTGTAGTATGAGTACAACTGACCCCATGTACTCAATAAGTATCTTAACTAACCTTGGTGAGATAAAAGAAGCATGAACTATAGATGACACTCACTACACCTGTGAAGTACAATATTTCCAACAAGTATAGAACACGTATATGCTCAAATCAGGAACAATATCAGGTAAAACCATTTTTGATGCTCACAATTCTTGGTTTTAAAATGGTCTGCTCAGTCAACAAACCAGAATATAAGGGATATATGCAAGTAAATTAGGTAATCAGTCAAGGGATTTGAATGTAAAGATCAAATGCATTAACCAAATATTAGCACGTTGTGGTGTGCAACCCGATCCAATAACGGTAACCAGATATGTCACGACCCCAAATCCTAAGCCGGCCGTGATGACGCCTATCATAGGACTAGGCTAGCCAACCATTTCGGACTATCATAATATTTCATAACTTTTGAAAATTTGCATATTTTAAAACAACAAAATAAGATGAACAATTTATACACTTCCCCAAAACCTGGAGTCAACTGTCATGAGCATCACTGTAAATACAATGTACAATGAGGTGACTTGCTACTACGAAATCCTGAAGTACAAAAGACAAAAGCTATCAAAAGCACGTCCGAAAATCAATTAGTGAGACGGTCTGGTACCTGGATCTGCACACAGAGGTGCAGGGAGTAACGTGAGTACGCCAACTCAGTAAGTAATCAAAGTAACTAAAAACTTGAGTGTAGTGACGAGCATTTATAAATCATGTAAATCCATATAATAAGTAACTGTAGTAAATCAAGTCAGGAATCTACATTTCCGAATATTTCATAAAACTCTAGTTTCTATTTAAAATCTCGTATAAAAACATTTTTCCAACATTATCATCAGAGGCTCAGTGTAAGGAAGAGTGAAAACAGTAGTTTCATAAAAATATAGGCCCCTCGGACAAAGTATCACTCACAAATAAAGCCTCTCGGGCAAGCCTCTCAGTCACTCGTGACTCCACTATCAGTGTCTCATGCTCGCACTAAAGATTCGTACTCAGCAAGTACCATGAATACACACGACTGCTGCGGCGGGCAGCCCTATCCAACTCATATATATCTATATATATCTATACTGTTGTGGCGTGCAGCCCGATCCTTATAACATACGCTGCGGCGTGCAGCCCGATCCATATAATAATCGACTGCACTCACTGGGGGTGCACAGACTCCTGGAGGCGCTCCTTCAGCTCAAGCGCTATATCTGCTGCGGCGTGCAGCCCGATCCAATATGTACATTGCTGCGGCGTGCAGCCCGATCCATATATAACATATATTACTGCGGCATGCAGCCCGATCCATATATATAACCTATATTGCTGCGGTGTGCAGCCCGACCCATATATAATCTATATTACTGCGGCGTGCAGCCTGACCTATATATTATCTGTATTGCTGGGGCGTGCAACCCAATCCATATGTAATATATAACATATATATTGCTGCGGCGTGCAGCCCGTCCCATAACTATTATCACATAATCAGCACTAGGCCTCACTCAATCATCCTCACAAGCCACTCGGGCAATTAATCTCAACTCACGGGACTCATCCTAAAATACCTCTCAGAGTTTCAAACAGTGTGATAATAGTGAGAATAACAACACGTAGGAAACATGATTGAGTTCACAATTATTCTGTCAGGGTAGTGTGAGAATAGTGTAAAAGTACCTCTGAGGGTCTAAACAGGTCGGCACGAGGCCCCAAACATGGCTCACAGCCCATAAACAAGTATAAACTTCTGAAATACAAGATGTCATTATGTTTCAAATCGAATACGCGGCTTAATAGTCGCTACGGGACGGACCAAGTCACGATCCCTATCAGTGCACGCCCACACGCTTGTCACCTAGCATGTGCTTCACGTCATTTACCAAAATAATATCACATAACGGGGTGTCATACCCTCAGGTTTAGAGTTACAATCGTTACTTACCTCAAAACAACCCAAAAGCTACTCTGCGACGCTCTTGCCCCGCGAATTGGCTCCTAAATGCTCCGAATCTAACAAAAACCAGATTAACATCGAAGGCTATCAATTTTAAGCACAATTCTCGAAATTGGCCAAACCCGAGCCCCGGGTCCACATCTACAAAACTAGAATCCTCATTCCCTTATGAGTCTACCCATACCAAATTTACCAAAATCTGAGCTCAATAGCCCACTCAAATCACAAAAAGAGCNTGTACATGAGTGTAGTTTGATTGCTCGAGGACGAGCAAAGGTTTAAGTGTGGGGTCTTGATGCGAGACTAAATTGCATAGTTTAACATGTGATATACCTTACATTTTATGCGCATTAATGATAAAATTACACTTGTTATGTGCTTAATGGAGTTATTTCATGTGTAGGTGAAGTGGAGATGGAAACGGAGCTAAAAAGATACAAATATGTCGAAAAATACGCGAAAAGAGACACCCGGGCGATAGCCGGGCGACAGAGCCAAACACATTGACCGTGCCTGGCATTAGCCAGGCGTTTGGGCTGAAACGCCAGTCCCACCCTGGCGTTAGCTAGGCTTTTGGGCTGAAACGCCAGCCCTGGCCTGGCGTTAGCCAGGCGTTTGGGTCCAAACGCC
>ML430490.1:0-22729 GCA_005239525.1 Nicotiana knightiana | reverse complement strand
AAAACAAAACTTCAGGTACAAAAGAATGCTGAAGTTCATCACAAAGAGAAACAAAACTTAAGCTACTACTATACTTAAGCTACTAGCATGCTGAAGTTCATCACAAAGAGAACAAAAACTTCAGCTACTAGGATGCTGAAGTTCATAAAAAACAGAACAAAACTTTAGCTACAAAGAATGCTGAAGTTCAAGAAAAACAGTACAAAACTTCAGCTACTAGAATGTTGAAGTTCATCAAAAACAGAACAAGACTTAAGCTACAAAGAATGTTGAAGTTCATGACAAAGAGAACAAAAACTTCAGCCAATAGAATGCTGAAGTTAAGAACAACAGAACAAAAACTTAAGCTACTAGAATGCTGAAGTTCATCACAAAAAGAACATTAACTTCAGCTACAAGGGTACTGAAGTTCAAGAAAAACAGAACAAAACTTCAGCTACTAGAATGCTGAAGTTTATCAAAAACAGAACAAAAACTTCAGCTACTAGAATCCTGAAGTTCATGACAAAGATAACAAAAATTTCAGCTACAAAGAATGCTGAAGTTCAAGAAAAACAGAATAAAACTTCAGCTACTAGAATGTTAAAGTTCATCAAAAACAGAACAAGATTTAAGCTACAAAGAATGCTGAAGTTCATGACAAAGAGAACAAAAACTTCAGCTACTAGAATGCTGAAGTTAAGAACAACAGAACAAAAACTTAAGCTAGTAGAATGCTGAAGTTCAGGAAAACAGAACAAAACTTCAGCTACTAGAATGCTGAAGTTCATCAAAAAGAGAACAAAAACTTCAGCTACAAGAGTACTGAAGTTCAAGAAAAACAGAACAAAACTTCAGCTACTAGAATGCTGAAGTTCATCACAAAAAGAACATAAACTTCAGCTACTAGAATGCTGAAGTTCATGACAAAGAGAACAAAAACTTCAGCTACTAGAATGCTGAAGTTCATGACAAAGAGAACAAAAACTTCAGCTACTAGAATGCTGAAGTTAAGAACAACAGAACAAAAACTTAAGCTACTAGAATGCTGAAGTTCAGGAAAAACAAAACAAAACTTCAGATACTAAAATGCTAAAGTTAAGCACAAACAGAACAAAAATTCAGCTTAAAACATGATGTAGTTTTACAAAAAACACACAAAAATAAAACTACAAATTCAGCACAAAAAACTTATAGAACATATTTTATTGACTAATTCATCGCCAAACACCGTTGTAGAACGGTTAGAACGATTCTGGGTACGAGGTGATTCAGCAGTTGAAGTTCGACGGGTTTCATTTGATCGACTCTGACTACGTGGTGATTCACCAGTTGAAGGAACCGCATTAACTACCCTTGAACGAACCCGGCTGCAAGACAATTGTCCAATCAAAGGCATTGAATTCAATTCCTCTTCTGTAGGAATTATATCCAATACTTAAGTTTTCGATATTCCTGTTTAATACAAAAAAAGTACATTATGAAAAATAAAATAAAAGTAATACATCAACATATTAACAAAACTACAAAAAATAAAAAAACATTCACTTACAGAATGATTACTGAAATATTTCTCAAGTTCTTTATATTTGGTCTTTCCCACACATATATAGCGTAACATCCTGGGGAGCTGAGGAGAATCAAGGTACTCGTCTTCTTTAATATACCTATTCCGAAGATCGGGGAAACGCTCATAAAACCAAACACACAATGGATATGGAAATCCACCAATAGTATACTCTGTTGAATGTTCGTTGGATTGATTATCCAATGCATGTTTCATTGAAGTAATGAGCTTCTCATAAGAGACGTTACCCCAAGGATAAGCAGCACAAGCATTATCGTCTTTGACAATTGCTGCATAATCCTCTAGTACTGTTGATTCATTCTTTTTACCAAATATAACATACTCCACAAGAAGAATTTCCATCAGTTTAACTGCATCTTCATCGCTCTCGCATACATGGTTGAAATTTGCATCGTCCTTCTGAATTTCATTACGAGACATAAAATCTCGAATGTCCTTCAAGGTCACACCCTTAGACTTACCAAAATATCTCTTCAAGATCGTGCTCTCGCGTTTAGATGGTTTTTCAACATTATGTGCGGTGATCCTCAAACCGCACATAATGTGAAAGTCTTCAAGGGTGAACGATACATTATGCCCAAAAATCTTGAAACTAATGGAGTCTCGATCATTGGTGAATATACGAGAAAGGCACAAGTAATGAACCAACTTCATGTTGCATTTCAAGTTCTCCATAGCCAAAATGTATCGAAAAGTACCATTAGTTAACTTTTCTTCTTGTGCAGGAGTCAAGAAAGATTTGATCAAACTCTTCAAATCGTGGTTACCCTTCCAGTAAGCACGACAGTTAAACCAATCTCGAAACTCAAAATACCTTTCCCCTGCTCTTGTAGGAGGAACAATACGGACTGAAGGAGCTTTTGATTGTGTACGGTTTTTAGATGCTTTAGCTGCTGGAGGATTTGAAGTAGCCATCTGTTGAAAGAAAGTAAAAGATATCAGTTAAAAACATCATCTCAAAGAAGACACAATCAGCAAATATAAAACAAAAAGCTTCAGCTCCCAATATGTTGAAGGGTCACCAAAAACAAAACACAAAACTTCAACTCTCTATATGCTGAAGTTTCAGCAAAACAAAGTACAAACTTCAGCTCCAAAACAAAAACAGGTTGAAGTACAAAACACAAAACGCCAGCTCCCTATATGCTGAAGTTTCAGCAAACAAAGCACAAACTTCAGCTCCAAAACAAAAACAAGCTGAAGTACAAAACACAAAAATTCAGCTCTTTATATGCTGAAGTTTCAACAAAACAAAGCACAAACTTCAGCTCCAAAACAAAAATAGGCTGAAGTACAAACAAAAAACTTCAGCTCCCAATATGTTGAAGTTTCAGCAAAACAAAGTACAAACTTCAGCTCCAAAACAAAAACAAGCTGAAGTACAAAACACAATACTTCAGCTCTCTATATGCTGAAGTTTCAGCAAAACAAAACACAAATTTCAGCTCCAAAACAAAAACAGGCTGAAGTACAAAACACAAAACTTCAGCTCTCTATATGCTGAAGTTTCACAAAAATAAAGCACAAACTTCAGCTCCAAAAGAAAAATAGGCTGAAGTGCAAACAAAAAACTTCAGCTCCTAAACAAAAACAAGCTGAAGTTCACCAGTTACAAAATACAAAACAGACACACACGTTCAAAAACTTCAACATATTACCAAAACAAAACAAAAACGTAAAATCCCAAACATCAGCTACAAAACAAAAACATCAACTGTTAACGCTGAAGTTAACCAGTTACAAAACAAAAAAACTCAGCAAAGCACAAATTTAAACACTAATAATTAAACACAAAAAAACAAAAAAAAAACATCAACTCTATAAAATTAAGGTATACATGACAAAAAATTACTATAGAACTAACCCCTAACAACCTATCAAACATGAATATCAAAAAAAAAAAAAAAAAAACCCAGAACGTAAAGGTGTACCTGTGATTATACGTAATATTGTTGGCGAACAAGCAATTGAAGCGATAGAATATCAAAAAACAATGACGATCGTAAAAGCGAAGAATGGAGAGAGAAAAAGAGTATTTGTGCAAAGTATAGGAATGAAAGTAGAGGAATGAGATTTACTTGAAGAAAAAGTAGGCTTGACTGCTTGTAAAAGGGTAAAATTGTCTTTTCGAAAGGCTTTTAACAAAAAAACGGGTACCGATGCAAACATAAAAACAAAGCGGGTACACGTTAAAAAGGGGCACCTAAATAGGGTGCCCCGTGCAATTTTTACTGCACAGCCCTAGAACTGTCTGCACAACACGGAGCCCAAATACAGGTACTTGTTTGCCTTGGACTTATCTGAAACGAGACAAGAACATCCATGGGCCAAAGGCAAAGACTTGAATTGTCAATCAACAGAAAACATAATTCTTTCCTTCAGATAAAAACAGAAAGGAAAGTGGACTTCTCTGCAGCTAAGAGTTGATGGAGATATCATACACTATTACCATATGAAGACTTCTCCAATTATAGAAGCCAACAGTCTACGATTGTACAAGTCTGAAGGGATACAGGTATACAGAGAACTAATCTAATGCAATTATTTACACGACGGAGAGAGGGTGGGGATAAGAGGAAAGGAAAGAAGCTAAAAGGAGCACCAAGTGCGAAAAAATACATCAAAAAATTCTTCAAGCAGCAGGCATTGAGTTTGAGATGACGACGTAAGACAAATACTGAAGGCCATCCTGAATTTTGCCCATGGCTGTGCTATGATCTGCACGAAGATTATCCGCATATGCATTAGCTTTTTCCTGGATTGATTTCTGCGGAACTTCTTGTGAGTCAGCAGAAACACCTTTCACTGCTGCTAAATATGCTTCAGCAACTTCCGATATTCCTGCAAAAGCATAATGAAGCTAATCAAGAGGGATAGACACCACTATTACAGTTCCCCTGAATTTTTAACACCAAAGGGGACATACCAAGAGCAAATGTATTCTTCCCTAGAAAAAGCTAGATCGAACTGTTCCTTTATAGGGGTTCTTTTATTTATTTATTTATTTATTTATTATTATTATTATTATTATTATTATTATTATTATTATTATTATTATTATTATTTTGATAATGTTCCTTTATTCTTCATGCCAAGGGAAGAAAAAAAAGTCTTAAGGGAGGCAACAAACCTACACACTTTCTCCAAGCTCAATGACCTCATTTCAACATTACTAGACCAGTAAAATTAAATTGTTCATAACCAGGGGGAGAGAAAGGCATCAAACAGTTGAAATAACAATCACTTAGGAAAGCAGTTATCCGTAACGGGCCAAAGCATTTACGAGGATCTGAAAAACCAATTCAACTACAATGAAACTTTATACAGCTTGAGGGCAGAAGTCACTCAACCAGAGATTACTTGATTTTACCAATTCCCCAAAGTACTCTTTTTTCAAGATAAAAGACTAGTATCCTACAGTATTGCAACATTTTAGCTTTAAAAATATCGCATTCCAGATCCATTCTAAAAATAAAAGTATCCACACACATACTTTGACAGAGAAACAATATACACCCACAAAGAACAAGCGATACAATCGTAAAGAGACAGTGAGCATCACACTATTTACACGAACGATTTGCTCATAGAACTTTCAGAAATGGCAATTTCAAGTTTGATCATTCTGATCCAAAACGGAACTATTAGCCTATCTTCTTAATATCGATAGAAAAGGAAATCAAATGTCAACTTGTTCTTCAGAATATGACATTCAGTGAGCACAGCAAAATGCATGAATAGATATTTGACCAAGCCACGGGAAGAAATAAATAATAACAAACACAAAGCGCACAATCATAAATCACAAAAATTCTTTTATTTGTGCATAACCCTATCCATGTGCTTCGTTTGATGACTTTTTTAAAGTTTTTATATGCAATACCAGAGATCAAACAAAAGGTAGGTCATCCATAAATATTAGCAAGGAAAAAGTGCATGGCAAATGAAAGACTGCAAAGGGGAAAAAAGAAACAAGATAAAAGTCACAAAAGCATGCAATAATATGTTTGACACAAATCAACCTGTAATAAAGCTGGAAGAAACAGCTTCAACACATCCAGTCATTGAACATGCCTTTGCTCGGATTATCTTAGCCCTTTCAATTGAATCCTCGGGCCAATCCATTTTCACAATTTCCGCATCGGCATCTTGGTCCACAACTTTATTTGCAGTTGAGACGATTGATTTCCCAAGCATTACAAGTTGACTCGCAGCAAAACAGCACAACTCTGAAAGTCTCTGTGTACATAAGAATAATCTGTTAGAAGTACATCCTTTACTCCCAAAACAGAAGCAGCTTGTTAGAAGTAAGTACATCCTTTACTCCCAAAACAGAAGCAGCTTGTTTCTTTGACTCAAAAGAAACTCGCAGACAAACTAAATATATTATACATACATGGACACCCTCTGAATGAAGTGTATCCAGTCTCCGAGCAGTCCTTTGAATCATGTCATCGGAAGCTAGTCCAACCAAAACATTTGCAAATCTGCACTTCAATGAAATCCGAAACTTAACACCACTATCCCAGCTCTAGCAACTAGACACTTTAGATAATCACACTAGTAAGGCACAAGATCTCTGTCTGGATTCACGAACCGTCCACATTACAGTCACATACTCCCTGCCCTGCTCCCATATTTTTTTCAAGAACTGGATGCTTGGTAAAGCATATTAAAGTAGAAGGAAAAGCAGAAAAAAAATCAAAAACAGGTAAAGCATATTAAAGTTCAATCTTTACCCTCCTGCCAATTCTGCAGCCTTGTTCACACTAGAATCATGCAAATTCTTCACCTCATCAGTGCTATCTGCAATGCCAGTCTCAACTTTCTTCCCTTTTCCCGACTCTGTATTACTTCCATATACTTCAGAACTCAAGTCAAAAATCTGTTGAACCTCTTTAAGTTTTCCATCATACGAAGACCTTTGATCAGATGGAAGCTTAGCTTTTCTTCTGTTGAACAACAAAGCATAATGGTTGGACAA
This sequence comes from Nicotiana knightiana, assembly GCA_005239525.1. Classification (NCBI taxonomy): domain Eukaryota; kingdom Viridiplantae; phylum Streptophyta; class Magnoliopsida; order Solanales; family Solanaceae; genus Nicotiana; species Nicotiana knightiana. The sequence continues at coordinate 16,178 of ML430490.1, read as the reverse complement.
TGCCTCCAGCTCCTGCGTGTAATTCATATGATAAGACAAGGGATTTACAGGATGAACTCAACTAGGTATTGGATCAGTATGAATAGGAAGTGACCTCCAACTGCTCCGGACCTCCATAAATATAAAAGCATCTATCAAAAGTAACTTCCTCATAAAATTGATCCTCGTCTATTTTTCCTCCGCCTTCTTTGGTGTTTGGGTTAACTCCAATACCAGTTTCTGAGATCAAAAGATCCATAGTTTCTTTTCCAAGTAGCTCAAGTGCATGCATCCCTTTGGCAGTAAAAGCTTTTCCAGTCTGCAAGAAATTGCCCAATATAAACTGCACACTAAGGCACACACCCCTGCCCAAGAAGATAGAAAATCAAATTTGTGCAAATGGCAAACCTCTAGTATGGATGGTGCTGCAGAACCAGTTGTGGCAGGTAAGCCACCATGCTGAACTGATTCAGCAATACTTAAAGCCGATTCCTCAAGCCTGAAAATATAAAACAAAATATCACTTCTTTGGCAATTTTGGCATTACTAAACGAAGGAATAACCAGGTAATGACTCAAAACTGGTTAACATTGCAGGATCACAGCATTCTCATGCTTAACCGGGAGGTGCTTATCTTTCCATGTTTCCTAACAGTTGGAGTTTGCAACTGCTTTTCTTAGTCCAGAAATATGTAAGCACAAAATTTGTCTTATTCCAGTCATTTTTCCACCTTACTTTGCCGGACTAAAACAACCTCTCTATCTCTATGAGATAAGGTCTGCGTACACACTACCCTCCCCGGACCCCACTGTGTGGGATTAAGGTGGAAATTTCACCAAATTAATGTGTCAAAATCATAGAAGTTTATACTATGCAGTATGCAGCATAAAATTAAAGCACAATGTAATATATAATTCAACAGATTCCAACCAAAAAGAACTCCCTAATTATCCCCTGACAATCAGCTTCATAAAGTACAGCATTGTTTCTCAAGCACAAGATGAGCAACTGCTCAAACAAAATCTAAAAACTTGGCTCCGAAATAGCTGGATAAACACCTCTGAGGTGAATGTTTCCAAAAGCACGACTAGAAAAAGAATCATGTTGCAATCGTATACAAGCAGATATACATACTTGTGGACTAAATCGGAACCTCCTTTGAATGCGTTTCCTAAAGCTTGCCAAGCTCCTGAAGCGAAATTCTCGACTGAATGGTCAATAACTTTCAAACCCTGCACATAGTTTTGGAAGGTTAAAAGCATGACCATACCAAACAATTTTAGTATATCTACTTCTAACCTTGAGATACTTCTGTAGAGATTAGCAAAAATAGGGTGGAATGTTTATCAATGCTCAATAAGAACTTCCATAAACAGTTGGAGCACCTACTGAGTCAACTAAGCAGCACAACAACTAGTTTGGTAGCACTTGCCTGGCCAAGAATTGAATCTTCACTAGCTTTCTCAAATTTTTCTAGAGCAGCCTTGCGTTTTTTGTCATTCTCGTCTTCACTTTCCTCTTCGATCAATACTTCTCGCTCATCCTCTTTCGAGGATTTGGAGTCTTCTGAAGCATCCTGCACATCTGCAAGGCTTTTTGCAGCTATTTTAGCCGCTTCAACAGCCTGCATAAGTGAAAACGCATATAAATATAGCTGATGGAGGCAATGAAGGTTTATGTTTAATTGTGTTTCCCTGCCATAACCACAAAAGAACAAGTAACCTGCACTTGTCAAAAGAAAGTTGAGACATTAGAAGGGTGAGAACAGGAATTAAATCAACGAAAGTTGAGTTCTGAAAAGTTTATTAATCTGAAGGCTTCAACTCATTTTATTGATCTGGTGCCCTACAAAGTGTAGTCCTACAGAAAAACTGAAGGAGGGGGGGGGGGGGGGGGGGGGGGGGGGGGTGTGTACCAACTCAATTCAAATTGACCTAATGCCAACTATTATGTTCCTGATATGTTAACTATTATGTTACAGACAATTATAGCAGAAGGAAATGTTAATGATCACACATGCTCCCACTTAGGAGTCTATCTGATATCAGCCTTGGTACAAAATACTCTTAAGTTCTCAAATATAACTGACGTCATCCAGCAATCTTCGGCACCTTTCAGTTGAGGCATCGCGAAAATTGTAATAGGTACCAATTACTGAAAGGAAGAGTCCTAAACACGCTAATTGTCTAATTCCTAGATCAGATGATAGATCTAGCAAAAGCTCTTTTTGTCAAAATTTTGAAATATAAATGAAGTTACTCACAGTTCACTCACACAACTCGGCTAACAATGATAAAATCTCATTAACCGCTAATTTTAATATATTATACCAAAATGAGGTAAAACAAACAGCAAGATCAACCAGATAAAAGCAGCTACGTTACAAATGCAAAAAAAAAAATAGAGTTATGAAATGTAAGGGAAGATGAGTACATTGCGAGAGATCTCTTCGGCAGCGGTAGTAGCAGCTTTCTGAATGTCCGATATATAAGAAAACGCAGAAAATCCCCAGCCTCCCCATCCTCCACCGCCGCCGCCGCCTTGCGGTGGAGGTTGCTGAGCTTCCTCCTGCTTTTCTACTATCTCTTCATTAAAAGGCTTCGTCGTGTTTTCCGCCATTTGAGAAGATCGTAGTGTCGATGCAACTTTATTAGTTTTCACCGCCGGGAACTGGTAACCAAATTGAACCAATTGATAGTCTTTGCGATCTTGTTTGTTAAGGCAAAACGTGCTTCTTACGGCAAAACAAGTAAAAGACGATGTCGTTTGGTATTACCGTGCACCGCTGACCCGACGTTGCACAAAAAATTAGGGCCTTTCTTTAGTTTTTCAAAAAAGGCTAGAAATAAGTGTAGTAGTTTACAAGTTAGGGTACTTCTTGTTTGACCAAAAAGTTTTCAAGTCTTTTTGCTAAACTAAATAAATTCTAGTCAAAGATAATTAACTCTAAATCAAAGAATGACAAGCAAGAAAAGTTAGAAAAGGTTAAACTTGAGAGTCAATTAAGACCTTGATAGGGATCTAGATATGTGATAAAATAGCATTCTTGACATCATTGTTTCATAATGTAAAGTGATAGAAGGAGAAAAAGGTTCACCAATCGTGACCATGAGATATGTCCTCATTAATTCAATGATGATGATTATAAGAATCATAGCAAAGTTCTGAGCCTTCTCTTCTTTATAAGGTAGGCTCTCAAACCCTTCCCTGTTGTAAGTGGAGAGGTGTGTGATATTGGAATAGTCTCCCCTCTCTTGACTCTCTCACCTAGTATTTATACAAAGTATTCTCTCACCTAATTCTTTTGACCGTACTTTAGATTGACCATCTATAGCGTCGTAACGTCTTCTTGGCCGAGGAGGCCCTTTGAGAGTACGACTGATGTTTAGCTTAAAGTGTATATATTTCTATGTATATCGCCTCATATTTTACTTTTGTTTCGTGAGTTTTAGATGTTAAATGTGATGATTTATATTAATTTGAAGTGTTTTTATGTGTAGGAATGATTCGGGATCAATTGGGGGCGAAACGCGCGAAATTAGAGCCAAAACGCAAAAAACGGACAAAAAGTAATTTTGGGCGCCGCATGCAGGGCTGGGCGCCACCTGTGACGCTGGAGGCAGAAACATTTTATGGGGCAGCGCCCTGGTGGGCGCCCGGCGCTACCCAGGGCGCCGGTGACGAGATTTTTTCCTATTTTGTCTAGGACACGGTTATTTCGGCCCTAGACCTACCCAACACGTATAAAAGCAAGTCTAAGCTTATTTTTTAGGATATTCACGCCACTTTGGAGGAAGAATACACACGAAATTGCTAGGGAGCGAAGGATTCTCAGTTTTCTTCATCTTTTCTAGTATTTACAATTGATTCAACACTTATGCAATTATTTGATTATATCATGAGTGGCTAAACACCCATTGTTCTGGGGTTGTGATTTAGCATGGATATTGTTGTTCGACATTAGTTTAACCTTGATTTATGAAAGGGAGAGTTAATTAGACCACAATACAAATGGTGAATCGATCACAACCCTGGAATATTTATCTCTATTGAATACACAACAATCAACTCGTTACTTGATAATTAGTTATTTCTTAGAATCGTAGTATAATATAGTTACATTCCTGGATTTTTATTTTGGCTTGATTGAATAATAATTATAGTGATTTAGTAAGTAGTTTACACAAGTATTTGTGGGTTCGACACTCGATTTATAATTACATTACTTGTATGACCACGTATACTTGCGTGTGCGTTTGGGACCAACAAGTTTTTGGCGCCGTTGCCGGCGACTTGAATATAGACCACTTTCTAGTTTTTGCCTTAATTGTTTATTTTGTCCAGTCTAATGTTACTTGATTGTTACTCTAATCTTAGGAACTTTGATTGAATGCGTAGGGTTAGAAGCCGGGATAGACTCGATGGCTTTGATCCCGAACCTGAGAGAACATTTCACAGAAGGTTGAGGGAAGCAAGGGATACAAACAATATTCAGGAACTCGTTCAAATTCCTGTGAACATGGCAGAGGAACAACACATGGTTGTTCAGGAGGTAGCAATGCCCAGTATTGCTAATGTTACCTCCAGCATCGTGAAGCCCAGAATCACTGGGCACTTTGAGCTGAAACAGAGCATGATCCAGCTACTTCATGCAAACGGGCAGTTTATGGGTCTTCCACACGAGGATCCACAACAGCACATTCTGAACTTCTTGGAGATTAGTGATACTTATATCACTAACGGGATCACGCGATTATGTAAGGCTCACGCTTTTCCCATTCTCTCTGTTGGGCGAAGCAAAGCGATGGCTAAAGGCAGAACCAGCTAATTCCATTACATCATGGAATGATTTGGCGAGAAAGTTTCTGGCAAGGTTCTTCCCTTCAGGCAAGACTGCAAAACTCAGAAGTGAGATAGTTTCATTTAAACAGAAAGCAAGCGAATCTTATATTCAGTATGGGAAAGGTTCAAGGGGCTGCTCAGAGATTGTCCTCATCACAATTAGACAAACGAAGTGTTAGTTCACACTTTCATTGAGGGGCTCTATCCCCAAAAAAAAATTATGGTAGATGCAGCAGCTGGAGGTCAGGTATTGGATTATGATGAAATATTTGCATTATTGAATAAATTCTCCAAAATCAATCCAGACTGGAAAGGTGAGATGGGAAGGAATGTGGTTCAAAAATCACAAGGGGTTCTTAAACTAGATGTCTTCTCAGCATTATCAGCTCAGATATCTACATTGACTAACCAAGTTAATCAGATGACCCTAATCATTAACAAGCAAACAAGCAACAGTCGCAACCACTGCAACAGGCCAAGCCAGTGCAACCAGTGCAATAGATTCAGGTATTTTGTGAAGTTTGCGGAGAGGGTCACCCGAGTGATTGTGCCCAGCTAATCCATAGTCTGTCTGCATTGTGGGTAATGCGAATAGGGGTCAAGAAAATCAATATGGGAACACTTATAACCCCAACTGGAGAAACCACTCAAACTTCTCTTGGGGTGGAAATCAAGGCACTCAGAATCATTATAGACCTCAAGCACCTCAACAACAGTACAAACCACCTCAAGCTGAACAATCAGCTAGCCTTGAGGAGATTATGAAGAGAATGATGAACGACCAACTTATTTTCAATCAGAAAATAATGGCTGATTACCAGGCCCAAACAGTAGCAATGAGAAATTTGGAACGTCAAATGAGGCAACTTGCGAGTTCCCAAAATACCCGACCAACAGGGGCTCTCCCAAGTGACACTGAAGCTAATCCTAAAGCATCTGTTAATGATGTATCATTGAGGAATGGGAGGAAATTGGAAGAAGAGAAAGTAGGTAATTTTTAATGAGAAACCATCCACTATTGAATCAACATCAGACAATCCGAAAGAATCGAAAAAGCCAGCTAAAGAGGCGGTGGCTGAGCAACCCCCACCATTGGTTGCAAGGCCACCCCCTTCATTCCCTTAAAGGTTGCAAAAGGTGAAAGATAATGCCGCATACAAAAAGTTTCTTGACCTCTTGAAGCAGGTACAAATCAATATTCCACTGGTAGGTATTTTGCATGAGGTGCCCAAATATGCTAAATACATCAAGGACATTGTGGCCAATAAAAGAAGGCTGGCTGATTTTGAGACCATGTCGCTCACTGAGGAATGTAGCTCAAGAATTCAAAGCAAGCTACTTCAGAAATTAAAGGATACAGGTAGTTTTACTATCCAGATCTCAATCGGTAAGCATGCAGTCGGGCGAGCTTTGTGCGATCTTGGGGCGAGCACTAATTTGATGCCGCTATCTGTGTTCAGGCAGTTGGGGTTGGGTGAGCCACGCCCAACAACAGTGATTTTACAATTGGCTGATCGCTCCCTTGCTCATCCTGAGGGAGTAATTGAAGATGTGTTGGTTCAGGTGGGCTCTTTCATATTCCCAGTTGATTTCATTATCTTGGATTATGAGCCTGATCAGGAAGTCCCATTTATTTTGGGGCATCCCTTCTTAGCCACAAGCCGAGCTATCATTGATGTGTGTGAAGGGAAGATGAAGATGCGAGTTGGTGATCGAGTGGAGGTGTTTAATGTATATAAGGCACTCAAATTACTCTTCCACTATGAAGATCTATCCATGATTACTGTGGTGGAAAGTAAGGCGGCATCAGTGGTTCCCTACATGAGTCATGTTGACCCTCTTGAGCAAGTTTTGGTTGGGGATGAAGAAGATAGTGAAGATGAAACAAGGGGAGAAATGAAAGTTCTTGAAATATCCTGCAGTTACCTCCACGGGCTAGGAAAATTTGAGGAGTTGAACAAGCTTGTTACTCTGACCCTTCATAAGCCATCTATTGAAGAAGCTCCAAAGTTGGAACTTAAACCTTTTCCAGCACATTTATGCTATGCTTATTTGGGGAACTCTGAGACATTACCCGTGATCATCTCATCCAGCCTGACCAATACACAAGAAGAGAAATTACTCAGAGTACTTCATGAGCACAAAAAGGCGATTGGGTGGACCATTGCAGATATTAAGGGAATCAGCCCGTCATTTTGCATGCATAAAATCTTTTTGGAAGATGGACACCGCCCAAGTGTTGAGCAGCAAAGGAGGTTAAATCCCATCATGAAAGAAGTAGTGAAGAAACAAGTCATAAAATTGCTGGATGCAGGTATCATTTTTCCTATTTCTGACAGCAACTGGGTGAGCCCGATTCAATGTGTGCCCAAAAAGGGAGGGATGACTGTGATTGAGAATGAGAAAAATGAGTTGATTCCTACCCGCACTATTATGGTATGGAGAGTTTGCATTGATAATCGAAGGCTCAACAAGAGAACCCGATCCCCCTAGCTTTCCACTCCCCTTCATTGATCAAAAGTTGGACAGATTAGCAGGGCATGAATATTATTGCTTCCTTGATGGGTATTCAGGTTACAATCAATTGTCATATGCCCAGAGGATCAGGATAAGACCACATTTACTTGTCCTTATGGCACCTTCGCCTTCAAGCGAATGCCATTTGGTCTTTGTAATGCACCAGCCACTTTCCAGAGATGCATGATGGCTATTTTCACTTATATGGTGGAAAAATTCGTGGAGGTGTTCATGGATGACTTCTCAGTCTTTGGGTCATCTTATGATGATTGTTTGAAAAATCTAAGCATGGCGTTGGCCCGTTGTGAAGAAACGAATTTGGTCTTAAATTGGGAGAAGTGTCACTTTATGGTGCAGGAAGGCATCGTTTTGGGTCATAGAGTATCTAGGAGTGACATCGAAGTTGATAAGGCAAAAGTTGAGGCAGTTGAAAAACTACCTCCACCAATTTCGGTGAAGGGTGTCTGGAGTTTCTTGGGACACGCAGGATTCTATAGGCGCTTTATTAAAGATTTTTCTAAAGTTGCTACTCCTTTGTGCAGGTTGCTGGAAAAAGATGTCAAGTTCAATTTTGATGAAGCCTGCCTGAAGGCATTTGAGAAGCTCAAAAAGAAATTGGTAGATGCCCCCATAATTGTTGCGTCTGATTGGTCCGTACCATTTAAACTTATGTGTGATGCAAGTGACCATGCAATTGGGGCAGTGCTAGGCCAAAGGAAAGACAAGGTGTTTTATTCCATTTACTATGCGAGTAAGACCCTTGATGATGAACAACAGAATTGCACCACCACTGAGAAGGAGCTGCTAGCTGTGGTGTGGGATTTTGAAAATTTTCGGGCATACTTGGTGGGAACAAAAGTCATAGTCCACACAGATCACGCAGCAATCAGGTATCTATTTACAAAGAATGAATCTAAAGCTAGATTGATGCGATGGGTTTTATTGTTGCGGGAATTTGATGTGGAGATAAAAGACCGAAAGGGCACTGAAAACCAAGTAGCTGACCATCTGTCAAGGCCGGAAAATCATGACCATGTGGAGGAGGGTGGAGATATTAAAGAAGTGTTTCTTGATGAGCAACTTTTTGCTATAACCCAAGACCATCCTCCATGGTATGCTGATTATGTGAATTATCTGGTGAGTGGGGTACTTCCTCTGGAAATTAAATCTGAGGCAAGGAAGAGGTTCTTATGCGATGTGAAGTTTTACTACTGGGATGAGCCTTATTTGTACAAAGAATGTGGTGATCAGTTAACGAGAAAATGTATTCCTGATAAAGAGGTGGAACTTGTGCTGTATGATTGTCATGCATCATCTTATGGGGGCCATCATGGTGGCGATAGAACAGCAACAAAAATGCTATAATCTGGGTTCTTTTGGCCAACTCTATTCAAAGACGCCCACACGTTTGTTAAAAAGTATGACCAGTGCCAGAGAACAGGAAGATCACAAGGAAGCACAAGATGCCTTTGAATAATATCTTGGAGGTCGAGATTTTTGATGTGTGGGGGATAGATTTTATGGTTCCATTCCCATCGTCCAGGGAAATAAGTACATTTTGCTGGCAGTTGACTACGTGTCGAAATGGGTGGAGGCAATTGCATTGCCGATGAATGATGCCATGGTTGTCGCTGTGTTTGTGAAGAAGAATATATTCTCAAGATTAGGTACTCCACGTGCCTTGATTAGTGATGAAGGAACCCATTTTTGCAATCGGTTGTTGAATAACCTTTTAGCTAAATATGGAGTCCGTCATCGAGTTGCAACAACATATCACCCTCAAACAAGTGGACAAGAAGAGGTATCCAACAGAGAAATAAAGCAAATATTAGAGAAAACGGTGAGTGTGAACAGGAAAGATTGGGCTGCAAAGTTAGATGATGCCTTATGGGCATATAGAACAGCTTACAAAACGCCAATTGGAGCATCACCGTACAAGCTGATCTATGGAAAAGCGTGTCACTTGCTCGTTGAGCTTGAACATAAAGCATGTTGGGCCATCAAGAAGCTAAATATGAACCTTGAAGCCGCGGGTGAGAAAAAATTACTGCAGTTGGATGAATTAGATGAGTTCAGGCTGCTCTCTTATGAAAATGTCAAAATTTACAAGGAGAAGACCAAGAGATGGCATGACAAGCATATTAAGCCGCGTCAATTCGAGCCAGGCCAACAGGTATTATTATTCAATTCTAAGCTGAGATTGTTTCCTGGAAAGCTGAAAGCGAGATGGTCAGGAATGTTTGAGGTGGTGAGAGTCATTCCATATGGTGCACTTGAGTTGCGAGCTATACATGGTGAAAGAAAATTTTTGGTGAATGGACATAGAGTCAAGCACTATTGGGACGTTAAATCAGGCGCTTGTTGGGAGGCAACCCAATTTTAAATTGCTTTCGTAGTTAACTTCTTAATTTTTTAGTAGAGTAGATAGATTTTGCATTTTTTTTCTTCTTGTAGGCAAGAATTTATAGATACAATGGTGTAGGACATGTAATTGAGTATTTAAAAAGCTAGGGGGATCGGGTTGTCTATTTATAAAAATAAATAAATAAATAAATAAATAAAATAAAATAAAATAAAAAATATATATAACTACCCCCCCCCAGCGCCCTGGTCAGCGCCAAGCGCCACTGGGAGCGATAAAAATAGTGTAGAAAATAGCTGGGGGGGGGGGGGGGAATTAAATTTTTTTTTTCTTGTTCTTTGTTTTATTTACTTTTCTAATTACCCATACCCATTAAACCCAACCCAATTACCCATATACACTAACACTATAACACATCTTCTACCCAAATACACACACCCAAAGAAAGACACAAAACAAACACACCCCTCCTTCCTCCCCTCTACCCGCGACACTCCTCTCCCCCCTTACCCAAAAATTTTCCCTTGTTTTTCCTTCTTCAATCTTCAGGTATGTTTTTATTCTTCTTGTTCTTCTTCTTCTTCTTTTATGTTTTTAGTTTAGTATCAATGGTAAATCTTACCCCCCATGAGCCCTAACCCCTAACTTTTCCCTTTATGAAATTGTAAGACTATTTTGGTGGTTGGATTGGTGTTGTTGACGTTGTTGTGATTATTATATGGTTGGAATAGTAAACTTCAAGTCCCTCTAATCTATTTAAAATTGGGATGGCCACTCTCTTCCACCATTATTGAAATCTAGAGCTCACAATTTATGCCTACAAGGTGTTTGTGAATATGCTTGAATGAAGTTTCTAGGTACACCAGTGAAGGCTTGAGTAACCGAGTGTCTTGTAATTGAACTTGGGATAAGTGTGGGGTGTGTAGGAATGTGCTACATGTTAAAGGTTTGAGATTTAAAGTAAAAATTATGTCTTTACACCATGTATATTATGTATTATATGTTGTTGACTTGTTGTAGAAAGTAGTGATGTAGTGTATAAAATGGAGTGCCTCATGCTATTGCTACGATTAATGAGAATTCATGTAGCCATGATCAATTACTTATTTGAATAGTTGTGTAAGTCTTGAGTACCCATAGTTTTAGGAGGCAACACTTACACCTTATCGCATAAAAAAATCATGAAAGAAGTGTTCATTGCACCTTTGGTTTTAAGTGTGAGGTCCTTGTAGGACTTGCACCACAACCTTAGGTACAATATTTCTCAAGTCTCATGTTCTTGTATTCATGGTGCTGTAGGATACCACATGGCTCGTAATAGTGTAACCAAGGGCAAAGGCATTGGAAAATCCTCTTCCACCTCTCCGACACCCAAGAAAAGAAAGCAAGGAGATGGCCCCTCCCGCCTAGCCAAAGGCAAGAAATTGGACGAGAGATCACACCCTACACCTTTGAGACCCCGACCCCGGTTGGATTTGGTAGATGATGTGGCGATTTCATGGCACAGGGACTTGTGCCAAAGGGGTGTTATATCTCCGAGGTAGGGATTAACACTAAAGCCTTGGAGCGGAACTTTCCTGAGGTAATGAGCTAACTTCGTGCAAGGCACATGGAAAAGCTATTGACATGCCCCGGATCGGCAAATTTGAGTATGGTCCGGGAACTTTATGCCAATTGGCACGACGGGCATGCTATTTCAAGTGTACGGGTGTTGAGATTAAAATGCATCGGACATACATCTGCAAATACTTGGGGGTTGAAGATGTTGACCCAAAGAGGCTTAAAAAATTTGTCAAGAGCCCCAAATAGCAATTGATTTATCACACTTTGTGTGGCGTTGATTCGACTGCCAAGTGGATCAAACGGCACGGCACTCTTCATCTTCATATGGCCCGGTCCGATTTTAACAAGACTGCCAAGGTGTGGCAGAATTTTGTACAAGAACGTCTCATGCCTGCCGAGCATATCAGTGACTGCACTCATGCTCGAGTGTGTGTCATTTATTTTTTGATGACAGGCCGACCCATAAATGTGGGTGAGATGGCACGTACGAGGTTTGGGCAACAGATTAAGCGATTTTTCTTTGGAAATTTTCTCACCAAGTATATGATGGACCTTGGGGTGCCTGAGTACCCAGGGTATGACAAAGTGGTGGAGCCTTCACCCGGACTAATGGACATTACGATACTGCTGGAACCATCATCCAAGCTCACGCCAGCTGCACACTATGAGAGGGACAAAAGCTTCAGCAGGTACATTTATAAAACTCTGAACTTTTTTAAAGTAGGTGCTACGGATCCAGTTCTGCCAAAGAGATGTTGGGGATTGCACCTGGCAGCCCTATTCATTCTTCTGAGGACGTGAACACAGTACGTGGCTCTGACACAGAAGATGAGGGGGGTGAAGAAGTTACCGGACCCCGAGCCGTGGTTCCTCTAGGCCCTGATGATAATGAGCCTGCAACTGCTGCTCTGGAGACTTCCGATTGACAAGGAGCATTTCTTTTCACCCTACTGTGTTTTGTTAATTTTCATATGCATCGGGACTATGCATGCTTTAAGTGTGGGGTGGGAAGTATGCTACTTATGATGTTGTTGTATAATTGTACAGTTAGAATTTTTTTAGCATTAATTAGTTTCGTTTTAGTAGTTAGTCGCATTTTCAGTATTTTTCATTCTAGTTAATTGTTAATTTTAGTTAGTTCAAAAAAATGAAAAATTTAAAAAAAAATAGAAAAAAAAACTCGGACTTTTCCCGACGATGGATCTGTTGGACAATTTTCTTGAGGGATAAAGTCCAATTTAAAACGCCAAAAAGATTTTTTTAATTTTCTTAGGATAGGTAGGTAGTATCCCTTGGTTTTTCTTTGTGCACCGGTTCTTTTCCAAGGGTGTAGCTCGAACCGGACACTTAATTTTTTTTTGAGTAGTTAGGAAGAAACTGAGTAACTCAGAAATACCATTTGACATGTTTGGTGTTGGCATATTAGGTTATGACATACATTCTGTTTTTCCTTGTATTTGGGTTGACTTGTGATGCCTAAAAAAAATTAAATAGCCTATTGTGTGACGCCTTAGCTCAATTGCTTGACTTGCATGATACATAGTGTAATATTGCTTAATTCTCTCAATTTTGTGTGCTTGCTTGACTTGAGAGTTTAATAAAACCGTTGTGATTGAGTCATGTGCAATATGTGAGTAAAGTTTAGTGATTTTCTATGCTATCATGTGTAGTCTAGAACTTGCCCCGTGTGTTAATCGAAGCGAAATTGTAGCTCATGCTAGTCTAGGGGATGACGTAGGCATTTTTCTTGTTTGATCATGGATGTGCTTGTTACATAATAATTAAATTTTCCATTGCTAGCCCCTTTGAGCCTTTTGACCTTTTCTTTGGTACCCACATTACAAGTCGTACCCCTTTTTTGTTCTTAAATTGAGATTTTTGCACCTTTACCTCCTAAGGAACTTAGTCGCTAAAAGAAGTAAGGTGAGATATTGGGGATTAACTTTTGAGTGGAGCCATGGAAATGCCTGTTAGTGCACAAAAATTGAAATCAAAAGCCACTAGCCAATGAACTTTCATGTATGGAGTGTGTGTAAAAAAAAATATTGTTGTAAAATAAAGAAGAGAAAAATGATAGTGAAAGTATGTAAAAAAAAAGAGACACATCTCCACTTCTTATTTAATTGTTCTAGTGGAAGTATAGAAGTTCTTAATTGAGAAAGGGCTATGTTGTGTATGGATTGTGGCAAGTGAATTGGTTGAGAAGAATATGTGTGAATTGTGAATGTAGTGTATTAAAGTGCTTAGGAGGATTAGTCAATATCCCTAAATATATCATACCCGTCCATTAACTTACATTACAACCTTCAAAGTCCTAATTGATCCTAGACTTGGCTAGCTTGAATTAGTAGAGATCTACACTAAGGGCAAACCTATGGTACGACCACGGGATGCATATGAATTCTTTGTGAGAGTGACTAAAATTGTGTTCGATTGTGTGATGTCCTTAAATATATTCAAAAAGCATATTTGAATATGGAGACTAGTTATAGTCACTCTTTTGTTTGTTGGTGAGGGCACATGATCTCATGAACGATTGGTAATGTTGTAAAATTTCTTATTAGGTAGGTGTGTGAATTGAGAGGGCTTAGTGGTTGCAAGTTGACTCTTGAGGTTGGGTGGTTGCAATTAGATTGTTTGTATGATTGATAGAGTAGTTATACTTGGGCATGTTTAAAGAAGGGGAAGAAGGTGAAATTTTGTATGTTCATACTTGATTGCCGGTATCGATCATAGTCAAGTGGTAAGGTGTGTAATTGAAAAGCAAAATACTCCTTGATAATGAACTTTGTACGTGGTGAAGGGTAGTAGATTGTCCCATTGCTCGAGGACGAGCAAGAGTCTAAGTGTGGGGTGTTGATGTTTAGCTTAAAGTGTATATATTTCTATGTATACCGCCTCATATTTTACTTTTGTTTCGTGAATTTTAGATGTTAAATGTGATGATTTATATTAATTTGAAGTGTTTTTATGTGTAGGAATGATTCAGGATCAAGTAGGGGCGAAAAGCGCGAATTTAGAGCCAAAACGCAAAAACCGGACAAAAAGTAATTTTGGGCGCCACAGGCAGGGCTGGGCGCCACCTGTGGCACTGGAGGTAGAAACATTTTATGGGGCAGTGCCCTGGTAGGCGCCCAGCGCTACCCAGGGCGCCGGTGACGAGATTTTTTCATATTTTGCCCCGGACACGGTTATTTCGGCCCTAGACCTACCCAACACGTATAAAAGCAAGTCTAAGCTTATTTTTGAGGATATTCACGCCACTTTGGAGGAAGAATACACACGGAATTGCTAGGGAGCGAAGGATTCTCAGTTTTCTTCATCTTTTCTAGTATTTACAATTGATTCAACACTTATGCAATTGTTTGATTATATCATGAGTGGCTAAACACCCATTTTGTTCTGGGTTGTGATTTAGCCATGGATATTGTTGTTCGACATTAGTTTAACCTTGATTTTAATTCACTCAATATATGGTTGTTTCTTTAATTCTGTGTTTAATTACTTAATTGTCTGGCCAACAGTTAGGTTCTATATACTATCTATGTTATGCTTGGGAAATCCGTGTATAGATTAGAAAAGAATTGAAGAGACCGCGATCTTAACCCTTCAGGGGAACGGATTTGTGGTTAGGATAGGAATATACCTAGTCACCGTGCTTAATTAAATATCGTAATCTTAATGCGTTCTGATAGATTAATTTCATAGGAATATATGCGTTAATCTATTGAGAATAGGCAAGTAGTGCTTCGGGAGAAGCCTATGAGAGCAATTATCGATTAATTAGCAATCATGAGTGAATTATATGAAAGGGAGAGTTAATTAGAACATAATACGAATGGTGAATCGATCACAACCCTGGAATATTTATCTCTATTGAATACACAACAATCAATTAGTTACTTGATAATTAGTTATTTCTTAGAATCGTAGTATAATATAGTTACATTCCTAGATTTTTATTTTGGCTTGATTGAATAACAATTATAGTGATTTAGTAAGTAGTTTACACAAGTATCTGTGGGTTCGACACTCGATATATCATTATATTACTTGTACGACCACGTATACTTACGTGTGCATTTGGGACCAACAAGTTTTTGGCGCCGTTGCCGGCGACTTGAATATAGACTACTTTCTAGTTTTTGCCTTAATTGTTTATTTTGTCCAGTCTAATGTTACTTGATTGTTACTCTAAACTCAGGAACTTTGATTGAATGCGTAGGGTCAGAAGCCGGGATAGACTCGACNGAGAGATCATTTCACAGGAGATTGCGAGAGGCAAGAGATACATCTAATATTCAGGACTTCTTCCGATTTCCTGTAAACATGGCAGAGGAGCAACACATGGTTGTTCAGGAGGTAGCAATGCCCAGTATTGCTAATGTTACCTCCAGCATCGTGAAGCCCAGAATCACTGGGCACTTTGAGCTGAAACAGAGCATGATCCAGCTACTTCATGCAAACGGGCAGTTTATGGGTCTTCCACACGAGGATCCACAACAGCACATTCTGAACTTCTTGGAGATTAGTGATACTTATATCACTAACGGGATCACGCGATTATGTAAGGCTCACGCTTTTCCCATTCTCTCTGTTGGGCGAAGCAAAGCGATGGCTAAAGGCAGAACCAGCTAATTCCATTACATCATGGAATGATTTGGCGAGAAAGTTTCTGGCAAGGTTCTTCCCTTCAGGCAAGACTGCAAAGATCAGAAGTGAGATAGTTTCTTTTAAACAGAAAGCAAGCGAATCTTATATTCAGCAAGGGAAAGGTTCAAGGGGCTACTCAGAGACTGTCCTTATCACAATTAGACAAACGAAGTGTTAGTTCACACTTTCATTGAGGGGCTCTGATGAGTGGCTAGAATTCGTGATTTTAAGCATTATATACCTCGCATTTTATGTGCTTTAA
>ML430487.1:146211-149052 GCA_005239525.1 Nicotiana knightiana | reverse complement strand
TATGATTTAATCTATCTAGTTATATACTTTATTATTTTGTGCATTTATTTCATTTTGATGAATCCGCTAACGCTTGCTTTTGTTCAAAAGTTTTATTTTTCCTTAAAAGGTTGCCTAGCATTGAACACTGTTTTGGCTGCGAATCTGCATAAAGGGCGAAGCTATAATGGCAGACCGATTTGAAGAATTTAGTACTGGTAAGGGATTGTTGCAAGCACAAACTGATAATACCAACGCGGATGTGGTGAGAAGGAAAGTGTTGGTCAATTTGGGAAACACTTTCAACTTACTTCCAAACACTACCTCCGTTTCTAGATCAAACCGAAATATTTGCTTAACCATATCTCCCTGCCCAGCTCCTGCTTATGCAATCCCTACACAATTACCATCAACTTGCAACCCCAATCAAGTCATGATAATGCCTCCTATAACCACAACTCCATTTGAGGAGGACAAGCAAAAACAACTAGCGATATGCTCGTATAAGAGACCTGAAAGATTAACCCAACAGATTTGCCGTGAAAATTTGGAAAAGGAACTCCGTGATTTGAAGAAAGCCATTGGAGGAGAATTTCAATCAAGAAATTATCAAAGTCTAAGATATGAAGACTTATGCTTGCAGCCGGATGTAGAACTCCCACCGGGATACCAAGTGCCAAAGTTTAATACTTTCAATGGGAAGGGAAATCCCATTGCTCATTTAAAGGACTATTGTAGCAGATTGCTTGGTATCAGGCGTAATGAGGCCATTCGAATGAAGTTATTTATCCAAAGCTTATCAGGGCCTGCACTTGTTTGGTACACAAAACAAGACTTTAGAAAATGGCACACGTGGGATGATAGGGCTCATGATTTTGTAAAGAAATATGAGTTCAACCTTGGAGTCGATCCAGACATGCATAGCCTGTACAAAATATAGAAAATGCCACATGAATCCTTTCAGGATTATGCAATCCGGTAGAGAGTTGAAGCTTCGAAGGTGCACCCTCCGCTATCCGAAAAAGAGTTGATCTCAATCTTCATTGACATCCAAAATGGCATATATTATGAAAAGCTAGCTACTGCGAACATGCATAATTTCTCAGACTTGATTAAAGTCGGGGACTTCCTAGAAAGCGGCATCAAAGAAGGAAAGGTTAACATGCAAACTGTCAATCACGCTTTACAACCCAAGATGCTAGAAAATTGGAAAAGTAAAGAGAAGAAAAATGTCATAGTTTCCATGACTATGCATCAACCTCAATGCCATCATGATCACCAGCTCTTGAAAAATCATGCCATCTCTAGTGCCCGTAACATGCATCTCCAGCCTCCTCGTCAACAAAGCATTCAACATCAACATCATCAAGCACAAGTTGCTTCTCACCAATCAAAGAAAAGGAAGCCTCGCAATTTCACACCTCTAACTGAATCAATCTCTATTATATTCACTCGATTGAATGCCTTAGGGATTATGCAACCAAGAAAAGAAAGAATTTTCGACCCTTCACATCCATTATTTGATCCTTCCAAGTATTGTGCCTACCATTCAAACGCTGAAGGCCATGATACAAAAGAATGCCTAGCATTAAAACATAAGATTCAGAATATGATTGATTCTAACAAATTGCAAGTGCACCTACCAATTGGAACAAACATCTCAAACGCAAATAGCAGCAATTCAAGCAATACACTTAGCGTGGTTGGGCATCCAAAGAAGAAACATCGTCTGAACAAATGACAAGACTAGTTCACCCTGTCTTGTTGGAATTATCATTCTATAGCAAGCACCCTCTAAGTAGCTTTATTTTGTAATCATGCTTCTGTAATGAACTATGTTTTGACCTGATTGCCGTTTAAGATGGGATACGTAGGAAGCCCTATGGGTTCGGTCTCAGCATAATAAAAATCCTATTTAACCCAAAATCCAAAATCCGAGGCAGATTTTGCAGAACGATCATTATCATTGGCAAAGCAGAAAATGAACCCAAGCTACATACTTGTTATATTTGCAACAACATATTTCCGGAACGCCATAGCAGCAAGTTGTAGATTCAAAGCCAAAACTTTGACGTTCAATGCAAGGCAACCACTTTCTTTTATACTAACGAGTTTCTTTGAGTAATGAGGGGCACATTTTAGCTATTCTTGGACAATATTACTCGCTATCGCAAAGCTCAGCACCAAGGCAGAAGTCGCAAGATTCATGCAAAGCAAATGATGAAGCCAAGCCAACACAAATCAAAATTTGAAACTTATAATTTTTCTTTGAATGCAGGAATTTATTACTAGCAAAACTTCAGTATGAAGATCCAACAACTGTTAGCATTGCACCAGGAACATTCACTACTACAAAGGCACTGCATCAAGTACTCTGCACCGCACCATTTGATATTGCAAATTTATTGCACCAAGCTCTCTGCATTGCACCATCAATATACGTTACTTCGAAGTAACCATAGCAAGCTCTCTGCACCGCATTATACAAATACAAATCAAGCATCGCACCAAGCTTCTGCACCGCATTATACAACTACAAATCAAACATTGGACCAAGCTTCTGCACCGCATTATATGACTACAAATCAAGCATCGCACCAAGCTTCTGCACCACACCAATGTTTAAAATTGCAAATCAAGCTCCATGCATCCAGGTTTGTCCACCTAATAACAGGACAATGAGGTAGTCCGCCTTATTAATAGGACATAAGGACGTCCGCCTGATTAATAGGATACGAGGTAGTCCACCTGACTAATAGGACATGAGGTCGTCCACCTAATTAATAGGACACGAGGTCGTCCACCTAATTAATAGGACACGAGGTAGTCCACCTGACTAATAGGACATGAGGTTGTCCACCT
>ML430487.1:136211-141211 GCA_005239525.1 Nicotiana knightiana | reverse complement strand
TTGGATTTTCATGATATTAGTATAAAATATTCATTGTTGTGAATTTTATGGTTCATTTGAAACTTGTTTAATAATCTGCGCCAAGACTTTCCTTTATGAGACAAATTGGTTCAAGTCTGACAAGATCTTTTTGCAAGCAGCAATGCTTTTTGGATTTAGTACTTTGCACATTAGCTAGAATTGTTTCTCTTATTTCACTATTTGATAATTATTTGGCTAGCTAAAATCTTTTTGTAGTTTGAAATTGATCTCCTATGTTTACTTGAGTCAAGTAGTTATCTTTGTTAGTTTCGTACATGTATGCCTCTCATCTATTTCCTTCTCTATTTTTTGCATGAACACCGGAGATGAAGAGTCTCACTTTGAGACTCAACGCCGCTGCCACCACCACATGGAGTCATTGCATACCATCTTCCTTAGAGCACCAAAAGCACCAGATAGCAAGGAGAACAAGCGAAACACTTGGGGACGCCTATGGCGTCTTTCATTCAGGCTATTTGACATTCACTTGTATGATTTAAGTTTGTCTCAATTTCTGGGATTATATGTTTAATTTCGTGTTAGCATAGTATGTTTACTCTTATTGTCGACTTGTACTATCTTAATCACACAAATATGGCCTTTAGATATAATAACTTAGAAACATTTTTCTTGAAATGACCCTTCCATAAACTTTTGGTCAAAACTTTTCTAATGACGATAACAAACATAAGATGTTTTCTAAAGAACACATGTTAAAACCGTCTTTCTTTCCTTTAGCAATATCTAACGTAGTAAATGTTTCTTTCAAAATCTTTCTCTTTTAGGAATGTCTTGAAATGTTGGTTTCATCAAACCAAAACTAGTTTCTTAAACCCATTAGCTCCTTAAACGGTTTAAACATTTTTCTTAACTTTAAGTAGCTAAATTAAAAGAAGTCAGTTGATATCAATTAATGCATTATTTCCACTTTGTTATAATTTGTCACCTAGTTTGCCTATATTTAGTAGAAGGCATAAAATTTAGCCTACTTTTAATTGTGTTTTAATCTAGATAAATTAACCTAAGTTTGACCGTTAGCCGTAATTAATGGATCACATAGGGCGCTTTTACAATCTTCCCTATAGGATTAATTAGAACCCTTACCCATAATCTCAAGTTAAGTATACCATAAAAATAGAGTTAACCTTAAGCACTATTTAGCTAAAACTGGTGTCCTAATTCACTGTTAAAATAATTAGGTGGCGACTCTCTTTAATCAATTGAACCATCAGAATTACCAATATGTTATACTCTAAATTGGCCCGTGTTAAAATGGGGTATAACAGTGGATCCTCGTGTGAAAGACCCATAAACTGCCTGTTTGCCTGAAGTAGTTGGAGCATGCTCTGTTTCAGCTCAAAGTGCCCAGTGATTCTGGGCTTCACGATGCTAGAGGTAACATTAGCAATACTGGGCATTGCCACCTCCTGAACAGCCATGTGTTGTTCCTCTGCCATGTTCACAGGAAATTGGATGAGGTCCTAAATATTGTCTGTATCTCTTGCTTCTCGCAACCTCCTGTGAAATGTTCTCTCAGGTTCGGGGTCAAACCCGTCAATTCTGTCCTGTCTTTTGACCCTACGCATTCAATCGAAGTTCCTGAGATTAGATTCGAAAATCACGTGACGTTAGACTCAATGAAATAAACAATTAAAGCAAGTAACTAGAAATTTGTCTATATTCAAGTCCCCGACAACGGCGCCAAAAATCTGTTGGTCCCAAACACCCACGCAAGTATACGTAGTCGTAGCAAGTAATATAATGTTAAATCGAATGTCGAACCCACAGGGACTTGCGTAAACTACTTGCTGAATCACTCTAATTGTTAATTAATCAAGCCAAAATAAAATCCAGGAATGCAACTAATTTATACTACGAATCTATGGAATAACTAATTATCAAGTACGAAAGTATTGTTTTGTATTCAGTAGAGGCAAATATTCCAGGGTTGTGATCAATTCACCACTCGTATTGCATTCTAATTAACTCTCCCCTTCATATAATTCACTCATGGTTGCTAATTAATCGATAAATGCTCTCATAGCCTTCTCCCGAAGCACTACTCGCCTATTCTCAATAGATTAACGCCTATATTCCTATGAAATTAATCTATTAGAACGCACTAAGATTACGATGTTTAATTAAGCACGGTGACTATGTATATTCCTATCCTAACCACAAATTCGCTCCCCTGAAGGTTTAAGATGGCGCTCTCTTCAATTCTTCTCTAATCTATATACGGCTTTCCCAAGCATAACATAGATAGTATATAGAACCAAATTGTTGGACAGACAATTAAGCAATTAAACACAGAATTGAAGAAACAACCATATATTGAGTGAACTATATTCAAGGTTAAATTAATGTCTAACAACAATATTCATGGCTAAACCACAACCCCAGAACAATGGGTGTTTAGCCACTCATGCTCTAATCAAACAATTGCATAAGTGTTGCATAAATTGAAAATACTAGAATAAGATGAAGAAAGCGGAGAAATCCTTCACTTCCTAATGATCCCGTGTGTATCTTCTCTCCAAAATGGCATACCCCCCGCAAAATTATGTTTTTGGGTCTATTTATATGTTTTGGGACAAACCCTAAACGTATAGGATACTTCTAGTCAAACTGAGAAAAACTTAAAACCTTCAAAACCCGGACTGAGCCGGATCAGGGACCAGGCGTTACAGGCCAAACGCCTGGCCAGGTCTGGCGTTATGGGTCAAACGCCCCCCAAACGCCTGGTCTTACCAGGCTTTATATCCCAAACGCTCGGCTAAAGCCTGGTATGACTAGTCTTTATAGCTCAAACGCTCGGCTAAAGCCAGGTTCACTCCTTTTTGACTCTTGAGCGTATTTTTGACGTTTATGCATCCATTTAGCTCGGCTTCCATCTCCAATTCACCTAAACATGAAATAGACTCCATTATGCACATACGACGTGTATTTTTATCATTAACGCACATAAAATGTAAGGCACATAATGCTTTAAACCATGAATTATAGCCACACATCAGTTGCAAACATTGAATCATGCCTATTTGACTTTAGTCTCTACATGAGAAAGAAAGACCTAGTCTAAGATAAATTAGCTAACAAGGAATTGGGTTAATTGAGAGGTTGACTAACCTAATTAAAGTGTTCAACCTAGAGATAGTAATAACTCAACTTGAGCTCTTATCAAGTGTTTTGGTTGATTCCCATTTGGGCTTGAAAAAGCAAAACTAGGCAAATCACTCTCTGACCGAGAGAGTATTGAGTGGGTAACGTAGAGTTGAGAGCTATAAGACACCCCAATCAACAAAACAAGCATTAACATATTTATCCCATTAGGCAAACACCTAGGTTATGGTCACAACCCTAGGACTTTAATCCAATTGGAAAAATCTCGAAAACATTTATATAGAATCTATTTTCTTTATCTCGCATTCATTAGAGTAATAGTAGAATTAGAAAACAAAACCTTTGTTGTGGAAGTGCAATGTTAGATAACCCATTTGCTTGCTTCAAATATATACTCCTAACTCCCATCATAACTCATGTGGATTCGACCGCGACTCCTAGTTGGGAAATTATTATTGCATACGATCGTGTCATATCTCTTATTGAGGTGTGTTGTGGGAGTGATCAAGTTTTTTGCACCGTTGCCGGGGAGTTAAAACAGTGTTAGCAAATATTTGGGCTTGTTTTCGGAATATCTTCTTTTCCTTCAGTGTTACTAATTTTTTTGAGAATTCGCAGGTACAACCATGGCGAACAATGACCTCGGAAATTTGCCTTTGGGGGATGTGGACATCGAGGATGAGCAGGTTGATAAGGTTTCTCTTGAAACTCAAGCCAATAGAAGAGGTCGAGCGCCCCATGACAATATCCCCTCTCCACCCCCACCTCCACCACGAGCGACTCCACACCGGGTGTTACCCAATGAAGGATATACTAGTGTAATATCACTCCCCGTATTATGGCGGGCAACTTTTAAATCACCGATGTGATGCTCGCTTTGCTAGAGCAACGAGGTTTCTTCACCGATTCTCCAAGTCAAAATTTGTACAAACATTTGAAGGGGTTTGTGGCACTTGTTGGGGAGCAAACAAACGAATGTCTCCGAGGATGCATTGATGCTAAGGCTTTTTCCCTTCTCTCTACGGGGAAAGCTTTAGATTGCTTGGAGCGTTTTCTGAACCATTCCATTCACACTTGGGATGAGTTGGCGAAAAAGTTTATCTCTAAGTTCTTCTCTTCGGGGCACATGGCTACACTTCGAGATGAGATTTTGGCATCAAGGAAGAGCCAAATGAACCACTATACGAGATTTGGGAGCGGTATAGAACAATGGTCAAGGAATATCCCAACAATTATATGATGGAAAACATGATTCAACAAACCTTCTATCGTGGGATTAATAAAACCAACCAATATGTAGTGAATCAACTTGTCAGTGGTAACTTTATGACTACACTATATGCAAAGGTGTGTGAGATTTTGGATGAGATGGTGGAAACATCGTCCGCGTGGCTATCATGGGCTAATTTTCCAAAAGGTGATCCACCTTCACAAAGTTGCATGACCATGGTCAAGCCATTGCCAAATTGACTACCACCATGAATCAACTAGAAAAGGCTCAACTTCAACAAGTGCAAATTCCTAAGCAAGTCAATAATGCCATGGAAGGGGTGAACATGATGGTAAACAAAAGAGGGACCAACGGTCCACAAGTGCAAAATCGAGTGGATAATAGTGTACAAGAGGATAGTGATTTTGATCAAGATGATTCTTACAATGAACAAGAAGAGGATGTGCAATATGTGAAGAATTTTTAAGGGCAAAGAAACAACTTCCAAGTCCCAAACCAACAACCATGGCGACCTCAAAGCAATCAAGGCAATTGGAATTCTAACAACTACAGAAATTGGAGTGGTGGAAACAATCAAGTGAATTGGCATAACAACAACAATCAAGGAAATTGGAGTGGCAATTAT
>ML430487.1:87528-136106 GCA_005239525.1 Nicotiana knightiana | reverse complement strand
GGGGGGGGGGGTAACAATCAAAGCGGATGGAACAAAAATCAAGGCAACTGGGGGTCGGGTTTTCAAAGGCCCCCGATGTATCAACAACCGAACAACCCGCCTCCTTATCCTTCCCATGGTCCAAGTGCTTAAAATAATGAGAGGGGGAGTACTGAGAATATGTTTAAGAAAATGATGGAAAAGAATGCTGATTAGTATGCCCAACTTGCCTCACATACCTGTCATCAATCCGCAACTTAGAAGTTCAAATGGGGCACATCTCTCAAACTCTAAATTCTTGTCCTAAGAGGGCACTACCAAGTGACACGGTACTAAACCTAAAGGGTGGAAACACCACGGGGCATGTCATGGCCATTACTACAAGAAGTGGAAGAGGTGGGAATGCACCAATCTCAAGTCAAAGGCAACTTGTGGATGATGAGCAAGTGGTACAAGAAGAAGAGGTTCCGAACAATGTGATGCAATCAAATGATGAAGTTCAGATTGATATTGATGAGAGTGTGGAATAGACTCAAGAGGAGGTGAACCCGTCTAGGGATCACATAATTGACATATCGGAGCCGGTAGTGCAAAAGGCTAAGGCATCATGCCTATGCCTCCACCTCCATACCTTCAAAGACTTCCCAAGCAAAATGGTGAGTGTTGATACCAAATTTTGCCCTCATATTTTTCCAAATAGTATATGTATTTTCAAAATGTCATTTTTGCGTATTTAATTATTTTACAAGATTTATACAAAAATATTTTTATAATTTTTTCATGATTATTAGAGCTTTAAAATTAATTTTTTGGCATTTAAATTACTTAAATATTTATTAATTATCCTTTTAAATTATTTGTGATTACTTAATCATCCAAACATATTATTTACCCCACCATACATGTTTTAAAATATTTGTTTACTTCATGTGACATAATTATTTATATTTCTGAGCTTTTACATAATTTTGCAATAATGGCCTATATTCTACAAATAATTGCGTTTATTATATTATTTATGCCAAAGTAGCTTTTTTTATGTTTTAAAGTATTGATTTATTATTTTTAAAATATTTTTACAACATAAATATTATTTTTATCATTTATTAGACATTTCAATAATATATTTTTAATTAATTTTAAAGGGTTTCAAGAGCTGGCCCAAAACAGGCTAATTTTCGGACCAAAATTTGGCCCAAACCATTAGTCCATTCATTTTACCCTTTAGAAGCCCAAACCAAATAACCCACCCGCCCAACCCAACCTGGACCCGCTTCAGACCCATCCACCTTCCTCTTAATCTTGGTCGTTGATCTCAACGGCCTGAAATAAAACCCTCACTCTCCTTATATTCCTTCCCTAAAACCCGAGAAACTCATTCCCCACTTCAGCCGCCTCTACTCTCTCTATCCCTCTCTTTTTCTTTACAAACCCTAGTCGTCGTATCTCTAAATCCTATACGAATCCGGCCCAAATATGGAATCCTTTCGTGATCCTCTTGCATTATTCTGCTACTACTCACACATTCATGGTGTTACTTAGTATTTACCTAACTTTGGTAAATGCTACCTTTCAAGACGGGCCTGATTTTGCTCTAATTTCTGAAGATCTTGTCAATGTTTCATCCGTATATACTCTACAATGAACGATTCTTGCATATCCGACAATATTCATGGCCATTGGACTCAACTAGGGTTTGAAATTTCGATTTCTCCTTTATCGGTTCTATTATTGATTGCATGTGATATTTTCTTTGCTTATTTGTGTTTAATAGAATGTTTTTCATGTTTGTTTGTTCAATTTATACCACCATATAACCCCTCCCCAATTTCCTCTTTAGACAGACCTCATCACTACCATTATCATTACTGCGATTACTCTCACTATTCTCTTCTTTCACTCATTCACTTATTCTGATACACTCGAATATTTTCTGAAATTGTTGAATTCTTGGCCGGCTGAAAGCCAAGACCATAATACTATTAAAACGACCTCTTTCGGTGCAAGCACTTCTCGGAACCCTTCTCAAGGCTCTTGTGAACTCTGAAACATCGGGGATTTAGGGTTCCATTGTCTACTTTCAATTGCTGCTACTTAATCACTACCAATATTCTAAATGCCTCACTCTTTTGCTCGTCTAACTTTGTTACAGGTTAGTGTCCTTGACTTTTACAATTTTAACTATCTCCCTGTCTATTTGTCTATGACATGTAAGTTCTGCGTGCCAGTGTCGTTTAAACTTTTTGTAATCATGATTCAGTTTTCCTTGCTATTCATGGATCCCTGATACTAGTTGGCTTATTTTTAATGCAATTATGTTGTCTTAACAATGCCCTGCATTTCCGTGTTCTTTAGTAATTGAATCCAGTAGGCTTCAGCACATGTAATATTCTTTCATTATGGGAATGAATTCCAATCTTATTAAGTGCTACTGAACTAATGTGTGTTCCCTACCTTGTCATATATCTCTTTTTCTGTGTTTCAGACCTTGTCGAGTTATTCTTGCCCAACATGATAAATTTTTGAGGCTATGTTGGTTAGCTAACGCATGCTTCCATGCCATTTAAGTTCTAATGTATGTTTGATTTGTTAATCATATGTCTTTAGAATTTATTCTAAGGAAAATTTCTATGTTAGCTTCTCTCATGTCTAGGTAATTGATATGAGTGGTTATGCTCGCCTGTCCTATTCCTCTTAAGTGATATATATTCTCATGAGTTTAGGCACTGTTGTGATCTGCTGTAAACCGTGCTACTAGGTTGTTTCTATACTGCTTGTGATCATTTAGGCTACCATATTAGAAATCTTCATGTGAAATTGCTATCCCTCTGACTATAATTATTTTGAATAAGGCTCACTTGTTTAAAGTCTTTTCTGACTAATTCTGGCTAATATCTTGTTCTAAACTTGATTTCTGGAAACTTTGCATGTGTGTGTGTTTATCCCGTTAACTCAATAGACTTGATTCTTAAGCCTCTTAATGTGTGACTGTGTTCAGCATGCTACACCCTTTCCTTTGTTGAATGATTTCTCATTATTGTGTTATTTTTCTATGTCAAACTTGCTATGTTAAAGTTGTCCACCTAGTTGCATGTTCAAGCCCTCTTGTTTGACCAATCATTTTCCTTATCTTCTAAAAAAATGATGATATGTTTATGTAATCCGGTCCCTATGAGGTATCACTATTAATAGACTTTAGAGTTGTCAATTGGTTGCCATGTATGGTTCCTCCCTCTAAGACTAGCACAAGTTCGAGTGTGGCCCCAGGTTGTGCAATTGATACACTCTCACATTTGAGATGCTTGGATCTAGGTCTATTACTCATGTGAAAAGTGAGCTTGCTGAAGGGCCAGGTGTTACTGGGTTATTTCTCTTTTGGGCCTGCTCTGTTTATTAGGCATATAGTCTTTCAGTATGTAATATTTGCACTTGTATTCATTATTTTGGTCCTGTAATAATTTACAAACAAAAAATATGAGAAAATTAGTAAAAAGGGGGAAAATTATTTTGGTAATGAATGGGTAGAAAGCATGCCTATAGGATCTATGTGGTCTATTTGCTATTTGCTTTACATGATTTTAGTTTCATGTGTAGAAAGCATGTCTATATGAGTCACACGCACACACCCCACTTGTCAAAACATGTTATTTCAAGTATTTGCTATACCTGTTTCCATGTCTACTACTGAGCACACTTAGACAACATGTCTATAGGATGCGATAACACATGCCTCACTAATCTAAATAATCAATTGGTCAAATTGCTTCTATTATTTCAGTACACTGCCCATTTAGATATCGTGACTATATGATTCTAATCTTTTAATCTACTATTTCGATGGCTTATTGTTCTAACCACCTAGATAACATGCCTATATGAATGAACACGATAAATCTGCATTCAAATATTAATTATTAGAGAACCTGGCTATAAATACTAATACTCTCTTAGAAAGTATGTTAATAAGATCAAATATGAGTAATTCTGAGTTTTTCAATGGCTTTCACTGCCCCCATAATGCAAATCAATTAGAGATCGTGTCTATAGGCTTCATGACTTGTGATCTGTAATATGGATAATCCGAATAGAAGCCATGCATATAGGCTTTAAACAACACCTTGATTCTGAAACTGCCTGCTGAAATTTGACCGCGTGCATTTGTTGCTTATTTGTGGAGGCTAACTTGTGCCTTTAATTGTCTTTACGTGAAGTCCTATCTGTTTTGAAAGTTGCTTAGTTTTGTCATTTTTGAGAAACCAAAGTTGAGTCTAGAACCACCCGAATAGAGGTCCAAAGCCTCTTGGACTGTAGACGTGGGACGGGTAGGGCACGCATAGGGTACGACTTATAATTGATTTAGATCTCCTTTAGGTAAACAACTTCAACATATTAATCGGGTAGCAGGAGATGATAGTCTGTGCCCGCTGAATAATATGAGCATCTCCTACTTAATGGGAGTAGTGAAGTATTATTTATGTTTCACGGGGTGATCCTTTAGGCTAAAAAACTTAGGACCCCCCCTTTTTCCCTTGCATGCTTGCTAAATGATTGAGTCACTAAATATAGATCGACGCTTTTTTAATCCTTAGTGATCCTTAAATTTGTACCAGTTATTCATATAGCTTATTTTTCCTTTCGCTGGTTTATGCTATAATAGGACTTTCAACTTTCATATCTTTCTCTATGTGCTCGCCTAGTTTAATCATATAATCCATATAGTTTTAAAGTTCAGCCGGGACCCACAGTTGTGGACCTCAAAGAGTTCCTAACACCTTCTCTTTGAGGTAATTTGAGACCTTACCCGATCCTTGGTGACGTTGACTAGTTAAAATAGAGTTATTCGTAAATAGGTTCCCTAACGCACCTTAAAAATCTTTAGGTCGAGACTCTTCTCTTTTAATACCCATTTAAAAGAGTTGTCACACATCGAAGCCCGTTTTCTGAAGAAAATGGGGCGCGATAGCATGGCGACACTGCTGGGGATTTACACTTTGGCTCTTACCATAATAAACTTGACTTATGTGGATTACTTTTTTTGTTGCATGCACATCCCTTCCCTTCTTCACCTTTATTTGTTTAAATATACTGTGACATGCACATCCCCTCCCCATTCACCTTTATTTGCTATAACCACTCTTCATCTCTTTTCATCCTGTCTAAAACTGCTATATCATGCCTTTCCCATCCCTAGTTCCTGCTTTATTACATTCTCGCATATATTTTTATGAACTAAACTGACTTCTTCCTTTTGTCTTTCTTCTCTATTCTTTCCATGTTTACTTTTGCTATCCTATTTACTACTTTCTATCATGAAAATACTTGGCAATGCGTTATTATCTCTGCATAAAGCATGCTCCACATCATACTCCACTTGTGCCAATTATCAACATAGCGACGCTTGATGAGTGTCCGCGCTCTTCCAAAAAATCACCCTTTTAAATTGGAAAGGCTTATTTGCGGTAGACTAGTCGATCAGTGGTGCAATCGACAGTCTCGTGCTTGTCCCTCTCAAGTTGTCCACTTGGGAGTACCAGTCTAGACTATTCTAGAAACCACTCCAACTTGAAATGTACATGCATCATGCTAAACCTAGTATGGGTTGGAGCGTTATCAACGTAACAACCCGCTAAAATTTTTATTATCCAATGTACGATGGGATTTCAACAATCCCAACGGACACTATCATATTACGTGTATTAGTTGGAGAAAATGTGCCAACGTGTTGATCATTATTGCATAAGTAGTTAAATCTGGAGGAGGAAATGGCTAACCTTTGTTTGCTTGCAGAAAATGAAGCACGAAGTCCCCAGGTTCAGTATGGTCCAAAACATCCCACCTTTGCTACTTGACTGACCTTGCATCTTGCGACAACAATCATGTGAGAAGAGTACTTGGTGACCTGCCATCCTTGCTAAGCATTCGACCAAAAAGCACATTGATTGAGGCAGCTACCATGTTCTAGGACGAGAAAAGAGTCGTATTTTGATTTGTAAATATAGAAATGACTCCTCTCCTAGAAGAAATAGGAGGTTTTCGCTAAGTTGCCAAGGGATAGTGCGGGATTACTAGTACCAGAGAATCGCATCCCTCGCGGTTTTCTAAAGATGTTGGATTTTAAGAAAAATGATGAGCTGATCTGTTTAAAGAAATCATACATCCCTATTGAATTTCTTTACGAGCGTTATGGGCATAGCAAGTCGTATCGTCTTCATCACGGTGAACTCACCATTATTTCCTTGGGTTGGACGCACCGTCGGGTTTATGTGTTCATCGTCTGTTTCTTGGGGTTGTTGATATTTCCAATGAAAGAGGAAGGATTCATACTCGCTTAGCCATGGTCACAGGACCTTGATGGAAGTCATCGAGGGACAAACTTATACCATCATCCCTATGATCTGAGCTGAGATGTACCACGCTCTAGATCGGTGCAAGCATGGATTTGGACACTTTGAGGGTTGTAATCTGTTACTACAAGTCTGGCTACTAGAACACATTTAGAGAGGAGAGTATCGTCAATAGCTTCTGCGATGGCCGTTGAATGACTACATAGCTTACCATTACCCAAAGAAAATGACGTTTATCCCAGATAGATTTGCACAACCTGGAAATGTTGTAAATCGAGTGTGTTTCTTCAGCAATCTGACGGAAAAGTAGGTACATTGGATGTTTGAGTGGTTTCCTAGCAGTGAGTTCATCATCAGGTCAAGAGGGACTACTCATCTGGTACTGATCGGGTTGTGAGGCATCTATCCTTATGCTCCCATAAGGGTAATGAGGCAAGCCAGGACAAAATAGGTCATACCTCAGGTTTCTAACATGGTCCAGTACAAGGCAGATTTCAAAGGAGATGTCATTCCATTATAGTTCGAGGCACAACATATGTGAAACCAAAAGGTCATTGTGGAAAAAGAAACCATTGAGCCAGACAGGTATCACATTGGTCATATGTACTACTATCTATCATGGTTGGAGGAAAACGTAGCGGGGGACATCAAGCCAGGAGTCAATCTGAAGGACATAATCATAGATGAAGCAGTTGAGGCACAGGTTAGGTATAAAAGGCTACACAAAAGGGTGTTCGAGTCTGAACCTAAACATCTGGAACAGCACAAAGTGAACATGGAGGCGATAAAGGAATGGAAGGAGATTTCCACTAAGTCAATGAAAATATTGGAATATTTAGAACAAGGATTGATGGAGCTCGAGGGAAAGATGAGAAAGAGACTCTCAGATTATCAAGGCACGGATGGCAGTGAAGGAGGACATTTATCAAAATCTTACTTACTGTTGGATATGCACGATCTGGGGAACCTGATTGATGGGGTCAAAAGAGCCAAGCAGGGAGAAAGTCATTCTGGGACCAAGTAGACTAGGATATGATGTTCTTTACAGCTTCCTAGCCCAGCTTTAGACTTCGATTGTAATAAGGCTAAATGCCATTAGTAATTTTTTATTATTGTCGATTTAGTAAAGGTTTGAATCATTTTTCGCAATAATGAAATGACGCAAATGTTGGCATCAATTTTGTCCAAGTCTACGTGTCTCTTAGGCCTACCTCGGACACAATGAGGTCCTCAAATTAGGACACATATTATTGCATGACTTTGTGAAACATGTTTTAATGTCGCAAACACTCTTTTAATATTCCTTACTAACTTGGTTACCTTTTTCTTTTTTTTCCTTTTGATTATTCCCATTCCCAAAGGTTGGTTTGTGCATACTAGCATCGTCAGCACATCACACCAGATCTACATGTCCTCCACCAAGCGATCCTAAAGGCAAAATCTAAGGGAAAGGGAAAATGGATGATTTGAGTGGTATCAGGAAAGACAATGTTAGCATGGAGAAAAACGTTAAAACTTCAGATTGCCGAAGTACTCCAGCACAAAATGAGTTGGTCTTACATCTGGAAGCGAAAATCCTATAACTACAAAGCGAGCTTGAGCAGGTCTAAAATTTGGCAAACCGCTCCCTCACTCTCAATGTCTCCGACATTAACCAACAAAAATCCAACTACCCAGAACAAAACACCACCACAAAACACACAAAACAAAAACCCACCACCAAATCCTTCTACACCACATCAATATACCGCACCTCCCTAGAATCTTAACCCACCACCAGTATCAATCCCTCAACAACACCACCATCATCCAACTCGATAACCACAAACCACTAGTTATCACACTCCACAGAATGCACCACAACCTACTCCCGATCCCCAAAACTCAACCAATGACCACCCTTATACCCAAATCCCAGGAGTCCATCAAAGCAATCTGATATATGTGGAAATTTTACCCCCACACCCTGCAGCAAACCCTATACATTCCTAAATGGACTGAAAAGGACATGCTAATTAGAAACATGGCAGAGGAACTCAAGAAGCTCACTGGTAGAGTTCAGACTGTTGAAGGTGGTAAAGGTGTCGAAGGTCTGAACTATGAGGACTTGTGCATTCAGCCGGATGTGGAGTTGTTGGAGGGATACAAACCTCCCAAGTTCAAAATGTTCGATGGAATTGGTGATCCGAAAGTACATCTGAGAACATATTATGACAAGCTTGTAGGAGTAGGTAAGAATGAACAAATCTGCATGAAATTGTTCATGCGAAGCCTCACAAGAGATGCTTTGTCTTGGTATATCAGTCAAAACCCAAAGAAGTGGGTTAGTTGGGTAAGTATGGCGTCAGATTTCATGGATTGATCCAGGTTCAACACGAAAAATGCACAAGACGTTTTCTAAATTCAAAACCTCAAGAAGAAGCCGACAGAAACCTTCCGCGAGTTTGCTACTCATTGGAGATCAGAAGCCGTGAAAGTAAGGCCATCACTTGAAGAAGAACAAATGAACAAGTTCTTTGTCAGAGCTCAAGACCCACAGTATTATAAAAGCTTAATGGTTATTGAAAATCACAAACTTTCCGACATCATCAAGCTAGGAGAAAGAATAGAAGAAGGAATTAAGAATGGGATGGTGACCAATTTCGAGGCACTGCAGGCCATGAATAAAGCTTTGCAATAAGGTGGCATTTTGAAGAAGAAAGAAGTAGGTGTCGTGATGGTAGCCCAGGGTCCTAAGTCTCCCCTCACATATCAAAAACCTCCACCCACATACCAACCCTCACCCCCCAGATACCAACATCCTGCTACCACCTACCATGCCTATAATACTCAACCTTCATATTACCATTAACCACCACCCACCCGCCAAAACTACAAGAAACCACGGCCATATTTTGACCGCACATCACCTAGATAATACACCCTAATTGCTGAACCCATAGACCAACTGTACGAGAGACTCACACTGGTTGTGGTACAAACCTAGGCGCCATTTGAAGTCGAGGTAAATACACAATTCACTGTGATGCTAGCTCCCACACCATCTTATAATTCGGATGCCATCCCATGGGACTATGTTTCAAAAGCAAGGAGAAAAGGAAAAGCAAAAATGGAGGAAACAGGTGCGGCACAAGGTATGACTAGAACTTGCAGAGTTTATACACCTGAGAACCTGGGAGGAAAAAGTAAGGAAGCTGCAGCTAAGCCGCCTATTCTCGAGGCTGGCGCTGATGATCTTTGAAGAAAGGAACAAGCGAGAGAGTACTCTGTTGTTGAACACTTGAACAAAACTAATGCTCAGATGTCCATCTTGTCACTGCTGCAAAACATGGATGTACACATGAATGCTTTGATGAAGGTGTTAAGTGAAGCTTATGTACCCACCAACATCACTAGTGGGGAGATCGTTATTATGGTCGGACAAGTATTGGAGAGCCACATAATCACTTTTCATGAAGATGAATTACCACCAGAAGGACTGAGTCATAACTGGGCGCTACAAATCATAGTGTAATTTGAGGATAAGTTCATCGCCAGGGTCTTGATAGATGGGGGTTCAAGTATCAACATATGCCCACTGACTACTCTGAAGAGATTGGGTAAAGGCCTGCACGAGATATAGATGGGAAGCATGAATGTAAAGGCGTTTGATGGATATCAGAGATCTACCATTGGAAAAATCAACCTCAATCTATAGTCGGGCCCAACTTGGTTTGATGTCGAGTTCCAAGTGCTAGATATATCTGCTACTTACAACCTATTGTTGGGCAACCATGGATACATGCCGCCGGCGTGGTGGCTTCAACCCTGCATCAGGCTGTGATGTTTGAGTGTAATCATTAGGAGGTGATCATTCATGGAGATGAAAGTAACCCCATCTACACTAATCAGACTGTTCCAGTCATAGAAAATAGAAAGAATTTGGGTGGAGAAACATACCATCACATTGAACGAGTCAACGCAATTGAAAAGGACCGATGGTGGAGCAATAAGATAGAAAGCGTACTGCTATGGACTGGGTATGAACCCGACAAGGGACTCGGCAAAAATCTTCAAGGGATCACCAAACTCATACAACCACAGCGTCATGGAACGACCTTTGGACTTGGATATGAATACACGTGGCAGGAATACCAGGATTGGTCACCACCATGGAGTGCTCCTTATTATCCACTAGAACAACCGGTACCATCTCAGTAACAGACATTCCGTCAAGCTGACATGATGTGGGGATCTGAGGAAGATGAAGTTTTAGCTGGCATGAGGAAGCTGTTTCTAGATGAAGAAGATACGGATTTCAGTGCAATAATTGAGGAGGAGGAGGAGGAGGAGGAATACCTTACCATTCAGATCGTGGAGAAAGGAGCTATTCTCAAGAACTGGACCGTTACACCATCTAGGGCTCGTCGAGTTCCTGGGTAGCCTGGAAAATTAGCATGAATTACTTAATAAATATAGTTTTGAGTATTTAAGACATTTTTCAGTATTTTGTTTTGAAATAATTGCTTGAGCCATTCAGCTGCACTTGTTGACGTTTTTAAGGTTTGATCAATGCATTACTGCTTTTTGTATTTATTATTATTTTTAAATTTTCTTTTCAGCATTATTATTACCTATCCCGATGAACCTACGACTCTGACATGTAATGAGACAATGCAACATGAGGATAGTGATTCAGTGGATCTTGAAGATGATATAATACCTGAGGAAATTGTTAGAGAAGTAGAAAAATTTGAAAACAAACCAAAGTCTAATTTGGAGGAAAATGAGGCCGTTAACTTAGGGAATTTCCGAAATGGTCAAGGAAACATGTATAAGCATTCATCTATCACTGTCAGAGAAAGAAGAGTACATCAGGTTCCTAAAACAGTATGAAGATATCTTTGCATAGTCCTACGGCGATATGACTGGTTTGAGGACATCCATAGTGGCTCACAAGCTACCCACTAATCCTATGTGTCCACCGATAAAGGAAAATCTCAGAAAGTTCAAACCATATATGAGTTTGAAGATAAAACAAGAGGTCACCAAACATATCAAAGCCAAGGTTCTCCAAGTAGTTGAATACCCAACTTGGTTGGCGAACATTGTGCTAGTTCCGAAGAAATATGGGAAAGTTAGAGTATGTGTCGATTACTAAGATCTGAACAGAGCAAGTCCCAAAGATGATTTCCCATTGCCCAACATACACATACTGATTGACAACTGTGCCAAGCATTAGCTCCAATCTTTTGTGGATTGCTTCACATGATACCATCAGATTTGGATGGATGAAGAGGATGCCGAAAAGACAACCTTCATCACACCATGGGGGATATATTGTTACAAAATGATGACATTTGGTCAGAAGAACACTGGAGCCACCTACATGAGAGCCATGACAACCATATTCCACGACATGATACACAAGGAAATAGAGGTGTATGTGTATGATATTATCATCAAATATAAAAGGAGTTCGGATCACATAACAGACTTGAAGAAATTATTTGTCCGGCTTCAAAAATAAAATTTTAAGTTGAATCCTGCAAAATGTGCCTTCGGATTCTCTGCTGGAAAGTTGTTAGGATTCATCATCAATCGTCGAGGGATTGAGTTAAATCCATAAAAAGTCAAAGCTATTCAAGACTTGCCACCTCCAAAGAATAAGAAAGATGTGATGAGTTTTATAGGGCGCCTCAATTACATCAGTCGCTTCATAGAACAACCAACCGTGATATGTGAGGCAATCTTCAGAATGCTGAGGAAAGATGTTGCAGCAAGCTGGACTGAAGAATGCAAGAAAACCTTCGACAAAATCAAGGAGTATTTATCTAAACCGCCTGTTCTAGTCCCACAAGAACCAGGAAGGCCTCTGCTGCTTTATTGATCCGTATTATATGGGGATTTCGGTTGCGTTTTGCGACAACATGATGAAACTCGAAGAAAGGAGCAGGCGATATATTATCTGAGAAAGAAATTCATGCCTTATGAAGCTCGGTACTCTATGCTTGAATACACCTGCTTGCTTTAACATGGATAGCTTAGAAGTTGAGGTATTATTTTTGCGCATACACTACATATCTCATATCAAGGATGGATCCGCTAAAATACATCTTTCAGAAATCCATGCCTACGAGTAAGTTAGCAAAGTGGAAGATATTGCTGAGTGAGTCTGACATAGTCTATGTAACTCAGAAGGCGGTCAACGGGCAAGCATTGGCGGATTATCTGGCAGAAAATCTCGTAGATGCAGAATACGTACCGTTAAAAACTTATTTTACCGATGAGTAGGTGTCATTTGTAGGAGAAGATACCACTGAGGCACATGATGGTTGGAGGATGTTCTTCGACGGAGCAACAAACTTCAAAGGAGTAGGTATCGGAATTATCTTAGTATCAGAAACTGGCCAACACTATCTGGTATCCGCAAAGCTCAGATTTCCATGCACCAATAATATGGCGGAGTATGAGGCCTGCATCTTGTGACTCATGTTGGCCATTGACATAAATGTTCAGGAGATGCTGGTAATCGGAGATTCGGATCTTTTGGTGCACCAGGTTCTAGGGGAATGGGCTACAAAGAAGACCAAAATATTGGCATAATTGCACTGCGTACAAGAACTGATCAAGAGGTTCACAAATATAGAATTCAAACATGTTCCGATGATTAAGAATGAGTTTGCAGATGCGTTAGCCACTTTGTGTTCCATGATACAACACCCAGATAAGAATTTCATCGATCCTATCCTCATAGGAATTCATAAGCAGCCAGCTTATTGTGCTCATGTTGAAGAGGAGATTGACGAAAATCTGTGGTTCCACGACATAAAGGAATTCTTGGCAAAGGGAGAATATCTAGAGCACACTACCCATACTCAGAAGCGCACGCTTTGAAGATTAGCCAACCATTTCTTTCAAAGTGGAGGAATTGTGTATAGAAGGACTCCTGACCTGAGGATTACTAAGGTATGCCGATGCCAAAGAGGCATCCAGATTGCTCGAGGAAGTACATGCCGGAACCTGTGGACCCCACATGAATGGTTTCGTTTTGGCCAAGAAAATACTAAGAGTAGGGTATTTTTGGATGTCTATAGAAACAGACTGCATAAAGTATGTTCAGAAGTGTCACAAATTCCAGATACATGCTGACATGATACGAGTACCACCAATGAACTCAATGCAACTAGTTCACCCTGGCCTTTCTCCGCTTGGGGTATAGATGTCATTGGACCAATCGAACCCGCTGCTTCAAACGGGCATAAGTTTAGTCTGTTGGCCATAGACTACTTCACAAAATGGGTTGAAGCTGCATCTTATAAAGTTGTAACTAAGAAGGTTTTAGCTAATTTTGTTCGGGACTTCATTGTTTGTCGATTTGGAGTACCGGAGTCAACCATTACTGACAATGCCGCCAATCTCAATAGCGATTTGATGAAATCCATGTGTGAAACATTCAAGATCAAGCATAGAACTCCACAACATACATGACGCAAATGAACGGAAATGTAGAAGCCGCCATCAAGAAAATCAAAAAGATGTTGAGGAAAATGGTCGACAATTACATACAATGGCACGATTAGCTGTCATTTGCTTTACTTGGGTATCGTTCCACAGTTTGCACATCAACTAGGGCAACTCCCTACCTACTGGTTTATGGTGCGGAAGTTGTTATTCCTGCCGAAGTTGAAATTCCTTCTTTAAGTATCATACAAGAAGCTGAGCTCAGCGATGCGGAATGGATAAGAAGCCGGTATGAACAACTAGCTCTCATTGATGGAAAAAGAATGAATGCGGTATGTCACAAAAAGGTCAGGACAAGGCAATTTACACCGGGGCAATTGGTGGCTAAATGAATCTTCCCGCACCAGGATGAAGCCAAGGGAAAGTTCTCACCCAACTAGCAGGCCCTTACATGGTTCACGGGTATTAACAGAAGGAGCACTTATACTTACATAAATGGATGGAGAGATTTGGCCAAAACCTATCAATTCAGATGTAGTCAAGAGATACAATGTTTAAGATTGTTTGCATTTTCTATTTGATATAAGTTAACTACGCTTGACCTGATTCCCATTTAAGAGGGGATACATAGGCAGCCCTGTGGGTTTGGTCACATCCTAATAAAATCTTCATATCCCCCATGATCAAAAACTGGGGCAAGATCTCGAGTTTGTCCGATTTCATCATATTTGGAACAACCAAGGAATGTATTGTCAGAAGTATGCACTTAAACTGAGGCAGAATTTCTAGGAGGGCCCTCAAAATGCTAAAGCAAGGAGGTTGCAATGTTTTTAAATGCATCACAATCACCAGTTCATCTAATTTATTTGATCTCGTACATTATCATATATTTCAAACAACTACATTTCTTCAAATAATTTGTCAAATGCATACCTGTTTTTCGAAAATTTTGTTTCTATGGAAGCCAGATGTTACCCAGGGTGACTCATGTAGGACCTCAAGATAAGAGTAAAGGTGAAGCAAGGAATCAAGAGCACGAACCAACCCCCCCGCAAAACTCAAATTTTTTCTTTGAATGTAGGCATAATGACCATAACAGTAATGTTCACAAATACATACACGCAGCAAAATCGCTATCTTCGTAACGATAAAGTTTCCAAACCCAAACACATCAAGCTAAGAAATACTTTACTCTCTCGCAACTATTCATTGCTTTTGTTGCATTGGGCCAAATACTGCCTTCATCATCACACAAGGCTAAACATTCCCCCCTTTGCATGATACTAAGCACTGTCTCCATTTCTTGCATAAAGGCTTAGCATGGCCTTTCTTCGCATGAGATTAAACATTGTCTCCTTTCCTTGCATGAGGCTAAGCATTGCATCCATTACCGCATAAGGCTAAGCATTGCCTTAGTTGCATGAGACTAAGAATTGTCTCCACCCTTCGCATAGGGCTAGGCACTGCCCTCACCTTGCATAAGGCTAAATCAATTCCTTTCTTTGTATGAGACTAACATTGTCTCCATTCCTTGCATAAGGCTAGCATTTCCTCCATTACTGCATAAGGCTAAACATTGTCTTTCCTTGCATGAGACTAGCATTGTATCCACTATTTTCATGAGACTAAGCATTGTCTCCACTTTTTGCATGAGACTAAACACTGCCTCCGCTACACTACATAAGGCTAAGCAGTATTTTCTTTCGTTATATGGGGCTAAGTGCTGCCCTCATCTCACACAAGACTAAGCCTTGTCTTGTCTCGTCCTTGCATACGACTGAGCATCACATGTTTCCTTTATCAACCAACCAACATATCTGAATCTTTGCTTTTCATAGGCTGAAACATAGCCGCACTGTCCAAAGGCGGCATAGTCCAAAGGCACCATCCTCATAGCCTGAAGACACCATTTCATGACCTGAGGATCTCTCGAAACTGCACATCATTATTCAAAGGCGTCATAGTGCGGAGGCACCATCTTCATGGCCCGAAGACACCATTTCATGGCCTGCAAATCCCTTATCATACGCTTCATGGTCCAGGACGTCATGGTCGAAGGACATCATCCTCATCATCCGAAGACAACCTTCATGGTCCAAAGGGACTTTGCATCATGTTTAAATTTTTGCAATAACCCGTATATATTCACGTGCATCGTGTTTTACGTTTTCTAGGTAACTGGGGAGGTAACCGTTCTATAAACAGGAGCAATCTTCGCCCCGGTTTCTGTTCACAATGTTCACATACTTTGACTACCTTCAAACGTAACCGGACAACCAGCAATTGACTATCTTTTACTCCATAACCTATCAAATATATGCCTTGTGATACACCTGTAACGTCCAAAATCGCATTCATAACTCCACCTAAAATTATTTGTTACTTACAACACTATCCTACCCAAAAAGAACCTTTTCAAAACATACGGCCACTCTTATAACAACTCCATCATTTTGTTTATCGTTGGATCCAAAACTACACACAGCCTAATTCCCATAATACCAGAGATATGTAGGAAAATCAAGAATCTGGGTTCAACCCCCATTTTCAAATCACATCATTGCCACACAATTCGGCCAAAATTGGTCATCATTTTCTTTACTCGATAACTCTTTCATCATTCCCGAGTAAAGAGGGGCAGCTGTTGATACCCAATTTTGCCCTCATACTTTTCCAAATAGTATATATATTTTCAAAATGTAATTTTTGCCTCATTACATAATTTACAAGATTTATACAAATATTTTTATTATTTTTCCATGATTTTTAGAGCTTTAAAATTAATTGTTTGGCATTTAAACTACTTAAATATTTATTAATTATCCTTTCAAATTATTTGTGATGACTTAATTATCCAAACTTTTTATTTACACCCACATACATGTTTTAAAATATTTTTTTACTTCATGTAACATAATTATAGTTGTATTTCTGAGTTATCTACATAATTTTGCAATAATGGCCTATATTCTAAAAATAATTGCGTTTATTATATTATTTATGCCAAAGTAGCATATTATATTTTTATAATATTGAGTAATTATTTTTAAAATAGTTTTGCAGCAAAATATTATTTTTACCATTTATTAATAATTTATTTTTAATTTATTTTAAAGGGTTTCAAGAGCTGGCCCAAACCAGGCTAATTTTCAGACCATAATTTGGCCCAAACCATTAGCCCGTTCATTTTAGACTTTAGAATCCCAAACCACACAACTCATTTGCCTAACCCAACTTGGACCCGCTTCAAACCTGCCCACCTTCCTCTTAATTTTGGTCGTTGATCTCAAATGATAAAAATCCTGAAATAAAACCCTCACTCTCCTTATATCCCTACCCCAAAACCCTAGAGACCCATTCCCGACTTCAACCACCTCTACTCCCTCTGTCCCTCTCTTTTTCTTTACAAACTCTAGCCACTGTATCTCTAAATTCTCTCTGAATTCGGCCCCAATATGGAATCCTTTCATGATTATATTAACCTTATTCTGCTACTACTCATGCGTTCATGGTGTTACTTAGTATTTACCTAACTTTGGTAAATGCTACCTTTCAAGACGGGCCTGATTTGGATCTAATTTTGTGAAGATCTGGTCGATGTTTCGTCTATATATACTCTACAATGAACGAATCTTGCATTTCCGACCAGATTCATGGCCATTGGACTCAACTAGGGTTTGAAATTTCGATTTCTCCTTTGCCGGTTCTATTATTGATTGCATGTGGTATTTTCTTTGCTTATTTGTGTTCGATCGAATACTTTCCATGTTTGTTTGTTCAATTTCTACCACTATATAACCCATCCCCAATCTCTTCTTTAGACAGACCTCATCTTTACCATTACCATTACCATTACCGCGATAACTCTCACTATTCTCTTCTTTCACTCATTCACTTATTCTGATATACTCGAATATTTTTTGAAATTGTTGGATTCTTGGCCGACTGGAAGCCAAGGCCATAATACTATTAGGACGACCTCCTCCTGTGCAAGCATTGCTCGAAGTCTTTCTCAAGGCTCTTGTGAACTCTGAAGCATCGGGAATTTGGGGTTCCATTGTCTTCTTTCAATTGCTGCTACTGAATCACTATCGATACTCTAAACTCCTCACTCTTTTCCTCGTCTAACTTTGCTACTGGTTAGTGTCCTTGACTCTTACAATTTTAACTCTCTCTCCATTTCTAACTGTCTATAACATGTGCGTTCTGTGTGCCACTGTAGTTTAAACTTTTTGTAAGCATGATTCAGTTTTCCTTTCTATTCATGGATCCTTGATACTGTATTGGCTTATTCTTTACTGCGATTATGTTTTCTTAACAATGCCCTGTATTTCTGTGTTCTTTAGTAGTTGAATCCAGTAGGCTTCAGCACATGTAATATGTTTTCATTAAGGGAATGAATTACAGTCTTCTTAAGTGCTACTAAACTAATGTGTGTTCCCTACCTTGTCTTGTATATCTATGTCTGTGTTTCAAACCTTGTCAAGTTATTCTTTCCCAGCGTGATACATTTCTAAGGCTATATTGATTAGA
This sequence comes from Nicotiana knightiana, assembly GCA_005239525.1. NCBI lineage: Eukaryota > Viridiplantae > Streptophyta > Magnoliopsida > Solanales > Solanaceae > Nicotiana > Nicotiana knightiana. The sequence goes on along the minus strand of ML430487.1, from coordinate 117,807 downwards.
TAAGGCATGTTTCCATGCCATTTAAGTTCTAATGTATGTTTGATTTGTTAATCTTATGTTTTAGAATTGCTTCTAAGGAAAATTTCTATGTTAGCTTCTCTCATCCCTAGGTAATTGATATGAGTGGTTATGCTCACCTGTACTATTCCTCTTAAGTGATATATATTCTCATGAGTTTAGGCACTGTTGTGGTCTATTGTAGACCATGCTACTAGGTTGTTGCTATACTGCTTGTCATCATGTTAGGCTCCCATATTAGATTTCTTGATGTGAAATTGCTATCCCTCTGACTGTAATTATTTTGAATAAGGCTCACTTGTTTAAAGTCTTTTCTGACTAATTCTGGCTAATATCTTGTGCTGAACTTGATTTCTGGAAACTTTGCATGTGTGTGTTTATCCTGTTAACTCAATAGACATGCTTCTTAAGCCTCTTAGTGTGTGACTATGTTTAGCATGCTACACCCTTTCCTTTGTTGAATGATTGCTCATTATGGTGTTAGTTTTCTATGTCAAACTTGCTATGTTAAAGTTGTCCACCTAGTTGGCATTTTCAAGCCCTCTTGTTCGACCAATCTTGTGTCTGTATGAGGTATCACTATACTTTAGAGTTGGCAATTGGTTGCCATGTATGGTTCCTCCTTCTAATCCTGGTAAGAGTTTGTGTGCGGCCCCAGGTTATGCAATTGATACACTCTCACATTTAAGGTGTTAGACCCGGGTCTACCAATCGTGTGAAAAGTGAGCTTGCTGAAGGCCCAGGTGTTACTAGGTTATTTCTCTTTTGGGCCTGCTTTTTTTATTAGGCTTGTAGTCATTCACTATGTAATCTCTCCCTGTGCATTTGTTTCTTATTTGTAGAGGCTAACTTGGGCCTTTAATTATCTTTACGTGAATTCCTATCTATTTTGAAAGTCACTTAGGTTTGTCATTTTTTAGCAACCTAAGTTGAGTCTAGAACCACACGAATAGAGATCCAAAGCCTCCTGGACCATAGACATGGAACGGGTGGCGCACGCATAGGGTACGACTTACATCATCCTGCGCTCGAGAAATACGCTGCTTCAGCCCTCGAATAAAAAAAACAAATTAGAGACAAGAATCAGGGGATACACAGAGTTGTACTCACAAGTTTATTCAAAAAAGAATTTTCCTTACATTTTTTTCGTGATTGCAGTTATTAATTTCCTTACACGAAATTTGTCTCAAACAATAAGCTAATCAAATCGAATTATAACGCCTTTAGGTAAAAAACTTCAACATAGTAATCGGGTAGCAAGAGATGATAGTATGTGCCCACAGAATAATATGAGCACCTCCTACTTAACGAGAGTTGCAAAGTATTATTTATGTTGCACGGGGTGATCCTTTAGGCTAAAAACTTAGGACCCCCCCCCCCCCCAATTTTTCCCTTACATGCTTGCTAAAGGATTGAGTCACTAAAAATAGATCGACGCCTTTGTAATCCTTAGTGATCCTTAAATATGTACCACTTATTCATATAGTTTATTTTTCCTTACGCTGGTTAATGTTGTAATAGGACTTTCAACTTTCAAATATTTCTTTATGTGCTCGCCAAGTTTAATCATATAATCCACATAGTTTTAAAGTTCAGTCGGGACCTATAGTTGTGGACCTCGAAGAGTGCCTAACACCTTCTCTTTGAGGTAATTTGAGCCCTTACCCAATCCTTGGTGACGTTGACTAGTTAAACAGAGTTATTCGCAAATAGGTGCCCCAGCTCACCTTAAAAATCATTAGGTGGTGACTCTTCTCTTTAAATACCCATTTGAAAGAGTTGTCACTTGTCGAAGCCCGCATTCGTAAGAAAATGGGGCGCGACAACGAGAATCAATTCAAGAAGTTCATTCAAACGATGAAGAGTCTCTCAACCAATGTGCCATTAGTTGAAACTTTGGAACAAATACCCAGCTATGCAAAGTTTATAAAGGATTTCATGACCAAAAAGCGGTCAATTGATTTTGAAACCATCAAAGTCACTCATCAAGGAAGTGCAGTTGTGCATTCAATGGCTCCTAAGTTGGAGGATCCCATTGCTTTCACGATTCCTTGTACAAGTGGAAGTGCCGAGTTTTCAAAAGTTCTTTGTGATCTTGGGGCAAGTATCAATTTGATGCCCTATTTGGTGACCTTGGGAATTGGGCAACCAAGACCCACCTCTATCAAAATTTCATATGGCCGATCTTACTATGAAAAGACCTATGGGAGTGATTGAAAATGTCTTGGCTCGTGTTGATAAATTCAATCTTTCAGCGGATTTTGTCATTCTAGATTGTGAAGTGCCAATTATTCTTGGTAGACCTTACCTTGCTACGGGAAAAGCACTTTGTGATGTTGAAGCCGGAGAACTTACATTTCGGGTTGGTGATGAAAAAGTGGTCTTCCATGTTTGTAAGTCCATACAGCAACCAAATAGCAATGACGTGTGCTCTTTTGTGGACTTGGTTACTGATGTTATTGTTGATGAAAGAAGTGCTATGATCAATGTTGATGATATGGTGGACACCGTCTTGCTCAAGATTGATGATGACGAGATGGATGGCTTCATGGAATATGTGAACTCTTTGCACAGAATGGGCTTGTATAACTATGCACCCCGAAAATTGTTCTTGGATCTTGAAAATAGGACAACTCCTTATACAAAGCTTTCTATTGAAGAGCCTCCTACATTAGAGTTGAAGCCATTGCCTCCACATCTTCGGTATGAATTTTTTGGTCCTTGTTCTACTTTACCGGTTATTCTTTCCTCTTGTTTGACTAGTGTGCAGGTAGATTCCACTTCGGCGGTGCTACAAAAGAGGAAGAAGTCTATTTGGGTGGACTTTGGCGGATATTCGGGGGATAAGCCCCATATTTTGCACGCATAAGATCAAATTGTAGGAGGGTGCCAAACCATCTATTGAACATCAAAGAAGACTCAATTATGCTATGCAAGAAGTTGTCAAAAAGGAGATTATCAAGTGGTTGGATGTCGGGGTTGTCTACCCCATCTCTGATAGTTCATGGACTTCTCCTGTTCAATGTGTCCCAAAGAAGGGGGCATGTCGATGGTCACCAATGAAAAAAATGAGTTTATTCCTACAAAACGGTGACTGGATGGAGGTTGTGTATGGACTATCGCAAGCTCAAAAAAGTCACAAGGAAGGATGATTTTCCACTTTCTTTCTTAGATCAAATGCTCGATAGAATGGCAGGTCGTGCGTTCTATTGCTTTCTTGATGGGTATTCGGGCTACAATCAAATTCTTATTGCTTTGAAAGATCAAGAGAAAAATATTTACATGTCCATAAGGTAATTTCGTCTTCAAGCGGATGCCATTTGATTTGTGCATGCACCCATAACTTTTCAAAGGTGTATGACGGCTATTTTCACGGACATGGTGGAGGACTACCTTGAAGTTTTCATGGATGACTTCTCGGTGGTTGGAGATTATTTTGATGATTGTCTTGCAAATTTGGATAAAGTATTAGCAAGATGTGAAGAAATAAATTTGGTGCTCAATTGGGAGAAGTGTCATTTCATGGTCGAGGAAGGCATTGTCCTTGGCCACAAAATCTCAAAGAATGGAATTGAAGTTGACAAGTCAATGATTTAGGTTAATTCTAAACTTCCACCTCCAACTTCGGTAAAGGGTGTGCGGAGTTTCTTAGGCCACGGGGGTTTCTACCGACGCTTCATCGAAGATTTCTCTAAGGTGGTGAATCCATTGTGCAAGCTTCTTGAGAATGATACTAAGTTCAACTTCAATGATGATTTCATAAGAGCTTTTAAATTGTTGAAGTTCAAGTTGACAACTAATCCCATCATCACCGCTCCAAATTGGAGTGTCCCTTTTGAACTCATGTGTGATGCAAGTGACGTAGCGGTTGGGGTTGTTTTGGGGAAACAGATCAACAAGATTTTTCATCCGGTCTACTATGCTAGTAAGACCATGAATAGTGCCCCAGTCAACTGCACTGCTACAGAGAAAGAGCTCATTTCCATTGTCTTTGCAATTGAGAAGATTCTCCCGTACTTGATGGGTGCAAAGGTCATAGCCCACATAGATCATGCGGCACTTCGTTATGTTATGAGAAAGAAGAACTCCAAAGATCGGTTAATGAGATAGGTGCCTTTGTTGCAAGAGTATGATATTGACATCCAAGATAGAAAAGGGAGTGAAACCGAGTGTCGGATCACTGGTCTCGTTTGGAGGAGGGGAGGCTACATGATGGCCTTGAAATCAATGACTCCTTCCGTGATGAGCAACTCTTGGCTATCAGAGAAAGAGGTGTCATGGTTTGCGGATCTAGCAAATTTCCTTGTGCGTGGAATCATCCCGAATGAGTTTTCTTCAAACTAAAGGAAGATACTCAAACCGGATAGTCAAGATTATTATTGGGATGAACCATACCTCTTCCGGATTTATACGGATGGGGTGATTAGAAGATGTGTACCGGAATAAGAGCAAGGTGAAATTCTTGGGGCTTGTCATTATTCGCCATATGGTGGTCAACATAGTGGAGCAAGAACGGCGCGCAAAGTGCTAAGTTGTGGTTTCTATTGGCCCACTCTTTACAAGGATTCTAGTGAGCTAGTGAAAAGATGTGATGAATATCAATGGGCCGGTGAAATCTCAAAGAAAAATTAAATGCTTCTCAATACCATTTTAGAGATTGATATTTTTTATGTGTGGAGTATTGACTTATGGGTCCTTTTGTGAGTACTTGTGGAAACACCTACATCTTGGTCCCGGTGGATTATGTGTCCAAATGGGTTGAGGCCACTTCTCTACCCAACAATGAGGCGAGAAGTGTGGTGGCGTTCTTGAATAAGAATATTTTCACAAAGTTTGGTACTCTGCGGGCAATTATAAGCGATGGGGCTCACATTTTTGCAACAAGGCTTTCGACACTTTACTTAGCAAGTATGGTGTTACTCATAAAGTCACGACTCCCTATCATCCACAATCTAGCGGTCAAGGGAAGTTTCCAACCGGAAGATAAAGAGTATTTTGTCCAAAATGGTGAATGCTAATCGGGCGGATTGGGCCAAGAAGCTTGATGATGCACTATGGGTTGATTAGACGGCTTACAAAACACCTAACGGAATGTCACCATACGGGTTGGTGTTTGGAAAAGCTTGTCACCTTCTAGTGGAACTTGAGCACAAGTACATGTGCGCTCTAAAGAAGTTGAATCTTGATTGGGATGTAGCTGCTAACTTGAGGGTTGCACATTTTACTGAATTGGATGAGTTCTGGTACAATGCTTATGCAGGTTCGTCCTTGTACAAGAAAAGATGAAATATCCTCATGACAAATACATTTGGAACAAAGAGTTCAAGGTGAGCGATCTTATATTGTGGTTTAACTCAAGGTTGAGGATGTTTCTCGGGAAGCTAAAGTCTAAATGGAGTGATCCTTTTGAAATTGTGGGTGTGACACCTTCTGGTGCATTGGACTTGAAGAAAAAAAGCAATGAAGTATTCCGAGTCAATTCTCACTGGGTGAAGCACTACTTGGGAAAAGTTGGAGATAGCCACGTGGTCATTCATTTCAATTAATGGTATTCTGTGTCGTGCCGTGACTTTAAATCAGGCGCTTCTTGGGAGGCAACCCGTGTTTCTTTTCTTTTTACTTTGGTAATTAGGTGTTAATTTTGTTCTAACTTGATTTGAAGTGTGACACATGGCTCAGTGTGACTTAGATGAACTGTGGAAAAAATGTGGCTAAGTGTTGAAAGAAGTGTGAACCACAGTTGCTTTGTGCAGACCGCATAATTTGGAATGTCATAGCAAAAGAGCCATACGGCCGCACAATTATCTTACGGACCTCACAAATGAGAATTGGAAAATACAAACTCTCATAAGTTTGAACCTGTCAGAGAAAAGGTTAATGTGTGACCACAAGTGAAATTTGCGACCGCACATGAGATCTGCAACCACACACAAAATTGTGCAGACATCAGATGAGATGCTGAAGATAAAGCTCCACGTAACAGAGTGCGAACCGCACATGAAAATGCGCGGCCACACTTGACCTTCTTCCCCCTTCACAAACCATAAGTATAAATAGAAGGGTACGGGAAAGGGTTACGGTTTTCAGCACAAAATAACACTCTCTTGAAAATTCTTGGTGAATCTATCTCTCCACACACACAACATCTTTGTTCACTCATTCATCTAGTATGCTTAAATTCCTTGTTAATCTATTTCTTTTAATTTGTAGATTTTTTGTCATTTTTAGGCCATTTGTCAATAAAATTAAATTGTGCATTCATATGGGGGTAAATCTGTAATGGGTTAACTAATACATGCTCTATGGGGACTGGTTCAACATATTTGCATGCCTCTATATTGTTTCCATGTCAAAATTTACACAAAATTGCAAAACCTAGATAGAAAAAAACTGGGTTGTTCGTAGTTTTTGAATTCTGCAGCCACACCTGAAATTGTGCGGTCCAAAGATTGAGATTTTAGGGCAACATAGCGAAAGAAGGGATCTGCGGCCGCAAGATTAATGTGCAGACCGCAGATTTCCCATCGCGGCCATAGAACAACCCTTTTACTGTCATCACAGAGTCTATACTATTTGACTCAAATGTGCGGCCACAGAACAGCCCTTTTACTGTCATCGGAGAGTCTATACTTTTTGACTCAAATGTGCGGTCGCAAGTCTAATTGTGCGAACCACATAAAATAGGTTGTGGCCGCATATCAACCAATTCATTGTCATCAAAGGGTTGGCACTTTTGGGGATTCAGAGCTGCGGACCGCACTTCACTTTTGCGACCACAAGACAAAATTATGGGATCTGCAAGTCCAAATCTGCGGCCGCATGAAAATTGTGCGGACCGCACATCTAGTTTCCTGCAAGCATGCTTTGTATGTGTACCCTCACAGCTTCTTCTGGTTTATATCTTACTTGCATGTCTCATGGGTATGTTTGAACATTGAATTGCAACTAACAATCACCTTTGCTTGATACAAACAGTGGTTTGATCTAGGGGACGAGGTGGCGCATCTAAAGGGAGGGGTGAAACTTCTCGGGGTCAAGGCAAGAGTGCCTTACCTCTTGGCCAAAAAAAATACAATTACAAAGAAAGCTACAGCCGGCAGCGGAAGAGGTGCGAACCTCTCTGAGACGAGCTCATATGTCCTGTCTAAGGAAGCATCAAAGGGAAATTCAGTCTCTATTCAGGATCAGTCGGCCGTATAGTCAAGGCTGCAAAGGAGATACCAACTTAGGAATGAGCCATCCTCAAATCATATCATTTTCGAGGACTCAGAGAGTGCTAGTTAGGCTTCTTAGCTATCAGCTACACCTGTACTTGAGGCACAAGATACACTAGTTCAGGATATCCCCGATGATGGCAGAGGGGAAGATGCTAGAGTTGCAGCCTTGAAAGGTCAAAGAAGAAAGAGGTTTGGGAGGCCGGTTTGTCAGCTTGGCTGCCTTTACCAGCTTTCCTTCATGGTGGCTAGTGAGGTTGCTAATTCGCGAGCGATATTTTCTATTGAAAGATTTGGAGAGGTACAACCTAGCGGTGTTGAGACATTTCAGGGAATGCAAGGGGTGGATCTGGTTCACTCAAAGTGTAGTGGACGCCAAAGAGTACCGGGTTCGGGAATTCTATGCAAATGTGGCTCACATCAACACGTACTTGAGCTTCAATGATGTTGAGCCAGGGGAATATTTGGAGAAGTATGCATTGGGAGATGCAGCCAACCTTGGTTAGTAGAGATTCTAGCAACACCAGGGCCACCACCTCCATGGATTGCCGTTGGGGGTTCCTATCCACCGGAGCACTCTCAGTTTCGAGGCGAAGGGGTGGCAAAACATTTTCTACAACAGACTGGACCCGAGCCAGAATGAGACTTACCTTCTGATTCCTTGGGTAGTTCTCGTTTGTTCTATTATGGCCGGGTACCCTATCAATGTGGGGGGCATGATTTCGGCCAACATATCAGTGATTTCTCGGCAATATGAGTCGTCCTACTCGTATCCCAACACTATTACAGAGTATCTCACGGATGCAAGGGCAGAGCCGAGGGATTATGACACAAAGGTGAGGCCGAAGAATCCTTTTACTTGGTGTTCACTGATAGATGCGAACAATCCAAAGAAGAAAGTTCAGTCTTCTACCACCGTGGCCAGTCTGATGAGCCAGCTATGGTAGCTTCTGAGGTAGTTGATTTTCCATCCACTTTAGTCGAGTCGTCCTCCAGTGCCGCAGCTATGCCTCCACCATCATCCATGACCTCTATTGTAGTTCCTGCCACAACTCCTATCTCGGCTTTGAAAAGAGTGCATATGCCTACTGCCCCACTTTTTGTGTTGCGAGTCTCCCAGACATTAGCGATTCTCAATAACTGGATGCAGAAAGCCACTGCAAAAGTTGTTTGACTTATCCAGCACTATTGCAACCTATTCTTTTGTTCAGGTACCTCAGTTTCCCTCAACAATTGAAGAGACATTGAAGAAGCTCCTATAGAACCAGAACACTATTATGGCTACCTTGGTACAACAAGGATCAGTGATCGAAGAGCTGGGAAAAGAAGTAAAGAAGATGAGAAAGTCCCATGCTAGCAAGAGCTCGTGGACAAGCTCCGGAGATAGGTGACCAGTCTTGCTACAGCTGGAGATATCCCCTTTGACATGCTGATTGACCCACACAATTCAGGCCCTGATCCTACAATACCAAAAGCACTAGTGGCACCTGCTGGCTAGCTTGAGGAGCTAGACCTTGCTGTTTACACTACCGAGGTGGTGCATCAGATGCTCACCAACCCAGCCACACCCAAAGTTGAGGATGATGAGATTCAATTGGATGATCCTGCGGGGGTGACATTGATGGGACACAAAGATGTCCAAGGAGACATAGAGAGTTTTATTCACTCTTTCCCCTCTTTTACTCTTAACATTAGCCCAAGATTGATACGTCGATGAAGTATCCACCATCTCATCCAAAAATATCACACACCTCCACATAAGGCGTAGTCATGAAGTTCTCACTGACAAGTTGATTCACTACACATTGGTTGGTTGTATTGATCCCTCGATAGAAAATTTGTTGAATCATGTTCTCCGTCATATCATTGTTGGGAAACTCTTTCACCATTGTTCTATATCGTTCCCATACCTCGTGTAGTATTTCATTAGGATCTTGCTTGAATGCTAGAATTTCATCCTGAAGTATAGCCATGTGCCTAGGAGAGAAGTACTTAGATATAAATTTCTCCGCCAATTCATCCCAAGTTTGAATGGAATGGTTTGGAAACTGTTCCAACCAATCTAAATCTTTCCCCCATGGAGAGAAGGGAAAAATCCTTAGCCTCAAAGCATCCCCAAGGACATTTGTTTGTTTACTCCCCCAGCACGTATCTACAAACCCTTTCAAGTGTTTGTATGCATTTTGACCTGGTGCACCGGTGAAGAGCCCTTGTTGCTCCAGCAAAGTGAGCTTCAGTTGGTTATTTAAAAGTTTCCCGCCCTAATACGGGGAGGGACTATTGCACTTGCAGACTCTTCATTCGGCAACACCTGGTATGGACCCGCTTGTAGTGGAGGTGGAGGTGGAGCGGGCACATTGTCATGAGGCACTCGGCATCGTCTATTGGCTTGAGGTTCAAGAGGGACCTCATCCATTTGATCATCCTCAACATCCATAACCCCCAAATCTATGTTTCCGAGCTCATTGTTTGCCATGATTTCACCTACAACTTGTCAAACACGTAAGTAACAAGGAAGCGAAAGAAGATATTACAAAAACACACCTAAGTATATAGCTAACACCGTTTTTAACTCCCTGACAACGGCGCCAATAATTGATCTCGTCCAATTCACACGTCAAATCAAGGATATAAAACGGTCGATTGCAATAGTAGTACCCAACAAGAGTCGGGGTCGATTTCCACAGGGAGCTATATATGGGGGTTAGGAGTATATATTGTAGTACGTGAGTTTGAACTACCTTAATTTATACTTCCATAAATTGAGGTTTTTTCAATGTCTATTTTAAATTAAGATTGCAAAGTTAAGAAATAAAACTAAGATAATTATTTTTGTTGTTTTTCAAGTTTTATAAAAAGCCTAGGGCTATGACCATCACCTAAGTGTTTGCCTAGTGTGATATAAACCTTAATGCTTGTTTTGTTGACCGGGGTGTATTATAGCTATCAACCCTCAATTACGCACTCAATACCTCTCGGTCAGAGAGTGATTTTGCCCGATTTGGCCTTCTCAAGTCCAAATGGGTATTGCACAAAGCGGTTGATAAAAGCTCAAGTCAGGTTCTTACTATCTTTAGGTTGAACCTTTAATTGGGTTGATCAATCTCTCGATTGACCCGATTCCTTGTTAGCCAAGTTTTCCTAGACTAAGTCTCTCTTTCTCAAGTAGAGACTAAGTCATATAGGCATGAACTAATGTTTGAAACCATTAATTTCACAAATCAAAGAATGAACAAGGCTATGTAATAACCACCCAATCATAAACAAGCAGTAAATTAGATACCCATAACGTTTATACACTAGGGTTGTGTCACAACCCTAGTAAAAATCTAGCTACTCATGCTTGAAAGAAGAAATAGAAGAAGTAATGCTTACTAAACTCATATTATAAAATAAAATGATAAAATCTATGTTAAAATATCCCAAAATATAGAAAACTACTAAAAAATCAAAGAAAAAGGGCTACCGGAGTTGTTGATGTCAAAAGTTGACCTAATTTTGCGAAACTCGTCTATTTATACAGGGCTGAAAATTTCAAAAAAAATGCCCTTCAGGAGGTTCTACGGTCAGACAATTCCACATGCGGTCCGTAGAAGTCTTCATCTCATGGGAGTTAGGATTCTACAGTCGCACAATTCTCCATGGTGGCCGCGAGACAATGTATTTGCGGTCCGTAGATTTATTACTGCGGCTGCAATCTGATCCTCTGTGGCCGCAAGGAACTATTTTTGCGATCGCACAATTCTTGTGGGGTCTGCAATTTTGAGGGACTCTGAACTTGGAAATTTGCTCATCCTCTGAAGTTGGTCCCCAGCTCTTCATTTGTTGCAACACAATTCCTGTGTGGTCCGCCTCGGGTGGAATTCTATGGTCCACACTTTGTAAGCCCTTATGCATTTTGTTGCCTTGTGTTTTGATTACTCCTTTTTGAGTCGGATTTCATCTCAGGAGTCCAGCTTCCAACATTCCTGCAATTTTGCATATTTCATCAGTTTCGAGAATAAAATTAAATGCTTTTAGACTAAAACAAAAGCTAAAAGGCTAATAAATAGCCAAAATCATCACTTATTAGTTACACACTAGTAAATATGAATCAAGTCCAAACCATTTTGATACACGTCTGAAACTCACATGATCCCCCGGGGCTCCACATAAAATATGCAAACAAGTCTAGAAACATCATATGAACTTACTCACGAGATGTAAACACTAATATAATATCCAAAACCACGAACCGGACACCAAAATGCATGGAAATAATAGTGAAGCTCAAGAATCGCTAAAATCACAACCAAGTATCTGATTCCCACCAAACCAACTCGGAATGACACCAAACATTACACACAAGTTCCAAATGACAAAACGGACCTATTCCAAGTCCTGAAATGAAAATTTGAACCCAATAGCCACAAAGTCAACCCATGGTCAAACTTAAAAATTTTGTAAACCTTCAAATTGTCAACTTTCGGCAAAAGGATCCAAATCAACCTAGGAACCTCCAAATCAACTTTCGAACAGGCGCCTAAGTAAATCACCATACAAACCTATTGAAACTATAAAAATACCATTCCAAGGTCGTTTTCACAAAAGCCAAACCTCGGTCAATATTTCCAACTTAAGATTCTAAACTAAGAACCAAATATTTAGAATCAATCCAAAACTTTTGCGGAACCAATCCAGCCATCCCCGCAAGGCACATATCCACAAATACACATCCGGAAAGCTTATAAATGAAAAATATGGCGCAATTACACTAAACGACCGGTCAGGTCGTTACATTCTCCCCATATTAAACAAACATTCATCCTCGAACGAGCCAAGAGCCGCTCCAGAACCATCAAGTCACCATATAACCTTACCACACACATAGATACGGGTGATACGACGTCACCACAATCCATATAATCCCATAAACACCATCTCGACTGAATTATTCCTTCTACCTTAACTGATAGGACTTATTTCTACACCCAGACCTCCACCTAAGACCTGATTATCTCATATACATCTTTATCGACCCCAACCAGCTACAACATATCATAATACCTTCACAAGGCATAATCACACATTGTAACTCATCGGTCGTATGCCCATAAAAACATCTCCAACCACAATAGCTGCCCATTACTAAACCTGATACTGAAAAATAGCTTCATATCATTAATACATTATTCCAAACCTTCACAACACTGCTAATGATGTAAGAAACACATGAAAACTCATAACCATTTACCCAACCAACAAGTCAAATGTTTCTCTCGCCCGAAAGGAATCAACTCCAAGCTCCAAATTGATCAATGAAATTCTTATCCAGACATACCTTATCCAAGTCTGATAAAACAAATTCCAGGTCCAATGATCTCATCTCATCCAATACAGGCTATTTGACCTACAAGCCACACCAAACACCACCTAGTCACATACGTCACAATCTGTACCCTACAAGAAGAATGCAACTGAAGATGGAAGGAGAAACACATTAGAGAACTATCCGACAAGTCCAGCAGGTACAACTTCCCATCGGCACCATACTAGGAATCCATCCCACAAGGAAAAAGTAAAACACACAAAATAACCAAAAAGGATCTCATCCTAACATAACTCGACTGCGACACGTAGTCAGGCCTCGATCCACATGAAAACACGAGGATCCTATCCTCCACTTGGAATCACAAGTAGGATAAGCATCCCATCAAACGGAACCTTTCACTAACTCAATCTCGTAGATCAAAACTGCAATACACAACAGACTCCCTATTATTGTAGAGTACCTCAACCGCAAGTCATGGCCAACTCATCCCAAACTCACATCCAAAATCTACCATATTAGGTAATCAAAGGTCAACCCTAGTCATAAGACCCTCGATAGTGACCCAACAAGAACGATAGACACGGACTACCACAATAGAATCCCCAACGGGTGTAGACACATAAACAAAGGTACTCATGAATCACAAGGCATATCCAAACATGAAGTAGAATAGGACGACACATACAAATAATTAGGACCCATATCAAATAAAACTGATGTATCTCTATGACAAATAGGAATAATACCTGTAATGACATCATCTAGCGTAGTGGCCTAAGCCCTACCAAGGAAAGCATAACAACGGTCCTGACTTCCCCCTTAAGGACGCCTTCTACCCATTTGTCCCCCATATCTAGCTGGCTATGTATGTGTAGTAGCAACCCGGAGCGGAAACCATAGCTTGGGTACTCTGCTGAAATATACCTGCCCGGAGTCAGGGGTAATCTCTCACTATGTTCCTGATATCCCCACACTCAAAGCAATCTATTTGCTGATGTGGCTGTGGGAACTGTCTAGAATGAGCGCTCTGAGACCCATGGATAACTAGAGCACCACATGAAGCCTGAAGTGCAAACTGAATTGGCTAATCAACAAAACCTCTACCATGACGTGTCCTGCCCCAATATAGGGACCAGTAGATCCTCCAGGTCCATGAGGCTTCTTAGCCTGAGGGTCTATGTAATGAACTCCCTCAAAAATAGATCAGTGAACTAAGACCAAGTAAGTGGTGTTGCGCCAGCTAACCTACTCTCCTAATAAGTCTACCACCACCTATATGTCGGCCCCGTCGACTGGAAAGTAGTAAGGTCGACCCCGCTCAACTCCACTATGCCTGTAGTATGCAGAATAGGGTTACACTTATCTAGAAAACCATGTGTATCCTCAGAATCTACGCCACTGAAAGTAGGAGGAACGTACTTGTTGAACCTATCTAACCTCTTCTGCTCCTCTTCTGACGTGACTGGCCTGACCTGAGGTTGAACCATAATCACGGGTTGCACCAGTATAACACCCAGAGCCTGGACAACATAAGCCCGCTACTCTAGAGTATGTGTAGTGGGAGTCTGGACCCCTCTCCCAGCCTGAGAGTAGCTGGTGCAATTAGAATGGGGATACCGAGGCATGTGAACGGAACATGTATACCTTGAAGTCTCCAACAACTCGGCACAACTCTCTAACAACCGGTGTGATCTAAGGTACCTAGATCTGCACAAAGAATGTGCAGAAGCATAGTATGAGTACACCACAGTCAGTACCTAGTAAGTATCAAGACTAACCTCGGTGGAGTAGTGACGAGGTTCAAGTCAAGATACTTAGTAGTCAAATAACATGTTAAAAAATATCAAAGACTAGCAATCGTAAGAATAACTGGAAGCAATAATGGTAATCTTATCAGATCAAGTGATAGCATTTTAATACATATTAGGCTCAGTTTCAACAATAAGTCATCTAATAGATCCGCACACATATAGCACTTCCTGCCCACATTGTCAATCACCCTCGCATGGTAAAGACCTTGTGCTACAGCATAAGTCACATCGCACAACAAAGACCTTGTACCACATCATAAGTCACATCGCACGGCAAAGACCTCGTGCCACAATATAAATCTGACTCCATATCAATTAACCATAACACGTTCCAGAGAAATATCAAGATTCAAATAAAGTAATGCATAATAACAACTTTCTTTTTATTTCAATCTTGTACGCTACCAGAAATTCCATAGAATATGATGTTGCAACTCCATGTAGGTGAATTCATCTTGTCAACTAAAACATTAAGTAATAACAGAGGCATAGATTGACATGTTAGAAATTACACAACAATTCATGTATAAAAGCATGCACACACAAAGAAATCATAAGCATAAACAAGAATACCCCACTTTCACTGTCACACCAAAATCATGAATAAACGCACCACACTATCACATAGCATCCCTACATAGCCACCCTTAACTCACCGCGTGCGTAACAGTAAAGTAAATGTCCACTTTGTCTCGCCACACGCGTATTAAAAAATTATCTTACCTTGTCTCGCCATATGTACATACTAGATATATAGTCGACCTTGTCTCGCCACATGTACAATACCAATAATAACAATAGCATGGCAGAAACTTTATGCCAAAACTCGAATAATCCGCTCAACAAGTCCACATGTGCTGTAATCATAACAACACAACATGACAACAACTGTCACCAAGACATAAATCCACAATCAACCAACGCAGTGCACAAGGACATTTCAATAAGAAAATGTAGAATGTGTGTTCAATATATAAGCACGAAAACTAACTGAAATTAGCAACAATCTCTCAAACGTCCAACTTGTCCAATTAAGGAATTACAATCCTAAGACATGATCTTTAGCATGGAACATAAACTCAAGTAAACAACCTAAGTGAAAACATGTAGTGTATGGATCTCTCTATCAAAACAAGGCAATAAGAGCAACCTTAGGTCAAATCCGATCATAAATCACACATCCGACTCGTCACCTCGTGTACACGTCAGTTACACATCTCACACATAAGAAATTAAGCCAAACCTAAGAGTTATTTTCCCCACAAAAAGTTAGGCAAGATACTTACCTCAATTAGCCCCAATCAATACTCTAAAATGCTTTAAAATTCACCTCTGTTCGGCCCACATCTGACTCAACTGCAAGAGAATTCAATTTTAATTAATAAAGTTAAGATCTTTACACATTTTCCAAAAAGTTAACAAAAGTCAACCCTGGGCCCGCCCGATCAAAATCCAAGTGACAGGGTAGATCTTGACTACTTATAACCCCACAAATACAAATATGTGTTCGGTTTTCAAATTCAAGTCCAAAGCGACTCTCAAATCTTAAATTTTTATTTTTTAAAACATAGTGAAAAATCTCCAAAAATTCCTTTCAGATCCCATGATTTTGATGTTAACATTCATAAGAAATCAAGTTAAAATATTGAAATTGAGTCAGAATAACTTACCCAATATCTAGATGTGAAAATACCCTCCAAAAATTGCCTCCCACCAAGTCTGGGGCTCAAAATGTGATAAAATGAGACTAAGTCCTGAAATCTCATCCTTTTTTTCAGTTGTGGATGTCGCAAATGAGACCTAGGGTTTCGTAAATGAGATCTCTAGAAAATGCGAGAAATGCATCGCAAAAGCAAACCCTGAGCATCCCTGAGAATGCCGCAAATGTGACCCATACTTCACATTTGTGAAGCCTATCCCTTTTGCAAATGTGGAAAATTGGTCGCAAAAGTGACCTGCCCCAGCCCCCTTATCGCATTTGTGAGGCTATCTTTGCAAATACAAATTCTTCCACCCACAGTCCCCTTCGCAAATGCAATATGTATTTTACAAATTCAGTATTCGCAAATGCGATAACTGCAGCACCTGCACACCATCATATATGAATCAAGTCCAAACTATTCTTAAACACATTCGAAACTCACCCGAGCTCCTGGGGCTCAACACCAAATAATAACACAAATACAACAAAAACAAAATTAATCAAAGTTGGAATGAACATACCAAATGCCGATGTATAATTGATGTTGATGGAAAAAAAATGCTCCAACTAATAGTGTAGTGCCAAGAAAAAATATGCCACTGAATACTTGATGTTGATACTTGAAAAGTTATACCAAACTAATTGGGTGCTAGAACGTTAATACAAGAGACAGAGAGAGATAGAGAATTAGAGAAATATGTGAGTTTTGTGTGAAAATTGAAAGAATGGAATGGTGTATTTGTAGTTTTAAAATGAAAATGCCTAATTTTTGCTCTTGTCTTTTTCTTCTACATTATAATTTTTAGGATTATTATGTGTGTAATTTTAGGCTTTTAGAGTTATATTATGTTAAATAATTTGATAAGGGTTTAGGATATTGGGTTTATAATTTTTAAAGCAAAATTGGCCCAAATATTGGACCAAAATCGGCAGCCCAAGACCCGGTCCATATGATTTGGCCTGGAACACTTTAAAATTACGTAGTTTTATTTAGTTTACTAAGATTAAATCTCACCCATCCATTCCCTCATGATCCAACGACTCTCATTCACTCCCTATCCCTAGTATTTAAAGCCTAGAATAACCAAAATTTTGCCTCATTTCCCTTATTCATCTCCCCTTTCTTTTCTTCTCACTTCTATTTCTCCTCTCTGCCGCACCACTCACTACTTCCGTCCTCTGCCACCGGAAATCACCCACCGGCGGCGGTCGTCGTCCAAATCACCCCAAAATTTCACTACTTCTTCCTCTCAACCTTCTCTCCATGAATCCAAGCCTCAAAACCTTCAAATCTATACCAATCTCCATAGATCTACCTAAATCTGTAAAAAAAAAAACTAGCAACCTCCGCCTCAAAATTTCTCGAGTTTTAACCTTCCGCACCCTGTAATACATACATAAACATATACGTTTTATTGAGATCTATCCTTTCCTACCCGTTTCACCCCCAAAATCCCCGTTGTCACCGGCCAGCCACCCTCACCACCGACCCGCCACTAGTGCTGCACCACTCCTCATCTGCTTTAGCCTAATTCCGACCCAAGAACATTCATTTCCTTTTGGTATTACACCAAGTTTATTGAATTTGGTGTCTACTGAAATAAAATAAATGTTCCATGGTCGGGAAGCTACTTCTTGGCATCTCATACGTCTTCTCGTGGCTCGAACAGATTCAAGCACGCTCATTAGGAATAACCGTCATCTCTTTACTTAATTTTTGATTTTTTAGTAGTAATAAGCTAGTTCCTGATTTTAATTTTAGTTCCTCATTTTAATTTTTCTATTTTGGTTTGTTGTTGTTAATTAGAGTTTCAAGTTAGATTTATTTAATTAGTTATCTCTAATAAGCTTAGTTGTTTATCAGATTGTTATTGGTCAAACGTGATTTTTAGTGTAGTAGTTAAATCTTTTAGTTAGTTAGTCGATTATTTAGTTGTTGAACGTCGTTGTCCGATTTTTAATGATGCTTGTCTAGTTTCTGTTTCGAGCATTAGCTTGTGAATTCAGTTGTTTGTTCTATTTTAGTTTGCACAAATCAATTTGTTTTAATCTAGTTAGTTTGAGCTTTAGTTCTATTTGAAGTCTTATTTCTATTTTTTCAATTCTTTGTTGTTTGAGTTTGATTTGGTTCAAAATAAATAGGGTGGTATTGAGGTTGTTAAAATCTGAAAGTTTAAATGGGTTTGATCATGACTTAGGGTACTAGTGGCTTACTTTTTACTAGTAAGGTGGCTGAAATGATATTTTTTCTCCATGCTTCTGACATAGCAGATTTTTAGACTGTCCTTTCACCTTTTGAACAACCTTTGAACAGTGTTTAGCACACAAAGTTAGTCCTTTTTGGACAGACTTTTGGTGAACCAAAATCTATCCAAAAGTAGCTTTTTTGGCCTACTTAAGGGCTGCCCTTTCCTCACTTTACGGACACTCTATCTTACATTGAGATCATCTTTTACACTCTAAAAGTACATATATTCTAAGAAAAAGTCACCAGCTTAATACATATAGTAAGCTAAAATTTCAGAGCTTTGTGGGTATTATTTGAGTGCAAAAACCTTAAGAAAAATAGAAACATCCCTTGGGAAATTTGTGAAGTTGATAGCTACTAGTTTCAAGCATCTTTATTGAGTTTTCTGGATTGTTTTAACACTTGAGTTGATGTTGTTTCTACTTTATTTGCTGCTGAATTTCTATTGTTGTATTGTTGTATTTTATTATTCTACAAACCAGGTAACTTTTAAATTCTTATATTGCAGATTTTTTATGATAAAAAGAAGGATTTGATCCCCATTCGATTGATGGAACATGCTAGATCTTATTTTGATTCAAGATGAATGTTATATTGTTGATATCATCATGTAAATATATTAGAAACTAGTTAAATTATCGTTTCTTCTTTATATATGTAATTGAAATTGTATTCTGTCAAGTTTACTTAGTTTAAGGAAAAGATAAAGGCCTCATTTTTAACAATGTTTGTTTAGTTTGGGATCTTTTATGTGAGCTACTTTTAATTAAGGTTCATGTATAATTATCTAGTAAAGACTTCTAGCTTCAAATGTTTTGATGCTTTAAATTATAGTTAACATAATGTTATAATATAGTTCTTCTCTTTAGCATTAAAGTATTACCATTTTGTAGCTTTTATATTTAGTTGCGGTTGTAATTATGAAAGTGAATTCAAATGCTTAAGGTGTTTATGTTGCTAATGAGTTTGTAATCTGATTGGTATCATGTTGGAGTAAATGAGTAAAAAAACTATGTTAGTCCTTAAGAAATAGTTGATTAAGGAGATAAAAGAGCAACTATAATAATTAGCATGAATGTTTCTTTTCATGAAAAACGATTTTAGTTTGGACTTTAACGTAAGAAGCAATTTGGGCTTAGAAGAATACTTGTCTCTTTGTGTTGTCTTGGTCATTGAGGCTTTTAAGCAACATGAGTAAATAAGCTAAAATCTATAGGCCCAATGACAATAGAAAGAGCTGGGCTTTTCTCTAAAATCAACAAATTGTCTTTTGTTAAATAAAATAAGTAACCCAAAATCATGAAAGCTTAACATAAGTTTACCCGGGTTTAACTTCACGAATCGCTTACTTAGCAAGATGTTTAACATTCAATAAATTAATTCAATAATGTTTTAGTTACATTTTAGTTTAATTATTCCTTTGCTAAAATCGCGGATTCGCTTGTGTAGCGTGATGGTTGACTTTAATTAATTTTCAAAATTTATTTTCTCAAATGTAGTAATTTCTCAAAATAATTGATTGTCATGATTTTGGATTCGCTTGCGAGGCGTGATTATGATAAGTTAATCAATTTTGTTTCGATCACACATCGCTTGCGTATCATGATTATAACAACGAGTATTATCTAAATCAATCTTTAATAATTCTAAGCAACAAAATATAGGCGAAACATGAAAATCCAATAAAACACATTTTATCCAAAAATAATATAAGCCAAATGTAGTTAATAAAGCGACCGTGCTAGAATCACGGGACTCGGGAAATGCCTTACACCTTCTTCTCGGTCAACAGAATTCATTACTCGGACTTTATTTTCGCATACCAATAATAATAGAGTCAAATCTTTCTTCAACAAGGGATTCGAATAAAAGGTGACTTGGAACACCCAAAATCAATTCCAAGTGGCGACTCTATAAATACAATAATCCCTACTTAAATTTGTCACGTCATGGAAAAACCCTTTTAACCCACATAACACACATATATCTTCTTTTGGGGTAAAAAAAAGGGTGTGACATAAAATAGGGCTAAAGTATATATGAACAAACTTAGGGGTTAAAAACATAAATTAGGGGGCTAGGGGGCTAGGGAGGCAAAAATAACCTCTTTTTTTTAAATAGTTGTTGGCTAACAGTACAAAAATAGCCACATTTTACTTTAAAAACCAAAAAAAAAAAAAAAATTCAAGGGTACCGGTTCGATACCTTAAGGGTACCAAACAGATCGGTTCTACCGATACCCTCCCAGATCCTTTACCCTTTACCCAAATCTCCCACTCCTACCCTCAATCTGGACCGGTACCATGTCGTACCGATACTGATTCGGATAATACCCTCCCCTTAGATAGCCCTAGATCAAACCCATTACCATTTCTTTTGACTCCCCACCATAATTCATATAGCCAACGTAACATTCTTTACTTCAAAGTTTATCTTAATGTGATTTGAAGAGGGAATTACTATATATTCGATAATCGGCATTACTTGATTCTAATATCAGAAGTTAGGTTATAGAAGGTAGATTAAAAAAGATAAACTTAAATAGTGGAATCCAGGTATCCCTAAATACAGACTGTGTTGCATTTACCCACTAAAGGTTAGCACGGTTAATGATATCAGCCCAAGTATTAATTAGACGACCTTGATTGTCAACTACAGATTGGTTGAAATTGAAACCATTTAGGTTGAAAACCATAGTGTTGATACCTAAAGCGGTAAACCAAATACCTACTAGAGGCATCGGAGTAGTGTTGGTGCTCTCAAATATATCACTCTCACTCGATCGGGCCTCAGCTATGCTGTTAATTATGCCTGCCAGTTTATGGCCAATCCCATCACTGTTCATGATCAGTGTCTTAAACATATTTTAAAGTATTTGAAAGGCACTCTCCATTATATTATGATCTTAGATTTCCTCATCGCAGTCAAACCAAATAGTTTAGTATTGAGGTGTAATTTCTGTTTTTCCTCGTTTTTGGCTTCGAAAATGTGTGACCTTTTGACCAGTTCAATCAAAATCTAATCATGTAAGTTTCGATCAAGTCAATTTATCAGTCAAAAACATCTTGTAGCTTATGACGAAGAATGCACGCGCCACGTACCCCAAAAGAAACATGGAAAAGAAATACCAAACGTACTCTCAACATCTCCAAGAAGTACCAGTCCTGAAATGCTGAAGAAGAGAACAAATACGTAGCGTCGGTCAAACAATAAATTACAAAATTTACAGATTGAGAATTGCCACATATGTTGAAGAGGACAACTATTTTAGAATCTGCCATTACTTTTGATACAGATCACTCTATCGTAATAGACAAAATTACATGGCCCTTTTACGTACATTCAAAGGATAAACAATCATGCAACCATTATGTTTGTCTTTACTCTTGATGGGTTTGAAAAGAATACTTTTTTATTGCAAATTGTGAATTGTTATTTAATCTTTAATTTTTTTCTATAGACTATTCTGTGTTGAGCTTTCAAATTATTTTTCTTGAAATTTTATTCAAGTTAGTGACCTATAAATCGGTTTTACCAGCTCCCTTCACCTGCCGACGATCAACGACGTACACTGCCATCCTAGAAAAACCTACCAATGAAATAATAATCGTGAAAATAATAACAGCACAACCCCAATAATATAATCGTCCAAAAAATAAAATAAAGAAAATCAAAACGTTTGCTTGATATATAGTCATCGCAAATTTTATGGCATTATTGTTCTTAAGATTGAGATTGACAAAAAGATAGTTTGAACTTTAATTTGTTGCTTCCTTTGATGGGAAGGGTGAAAATGTGAAATAATTTCGTTCCATCTCAATCAACTTTTGATTGGTTTTTTCTGTTTCTTTTTTTGGTTATTCAGAAAAGTACAAAAGGATAAGAAACTAAGATACCTAGTTAGATTAAGAAGAGAGTAAGTACATCAAATCCTCGTGTGGCTGTCCTCATATATACAAGCTGTCGTTATTAATTTGACTGTCCCAATATGCCACAAGAAACAAAGAACTTGATCAAATTAAATCCCGAGTGTTTTTCCCCTTAAACATTTGGACTGTTGCTCTTGAATTATTAGAATAAGGGCTTTGTAAAATCTCATTAATTCATTGCGAGTCAAATGGAGCTTGAATATGATGTGAGACATTGATATACTTATTAGTGGATCCAGTGCTTCGACAATGAATACGGCTTGGACCACGTATATTTGAATGATAATTTTGATATTGAGTCTTTACCCAAGTAGCCGACTAGAGTCACTGTTTACTTTTTCTAGTCGATATACATAAAATATAAATTAATTATATACGATTATACATATATTATATATGAACTATACATATACTATATATTTACCGTTTATTTTTAGTTTAAGTAAATGGGTGAACAGCTATTTAGGTTAATTCTTCTATTTATATAATAACAATAACAATAACAATCGACTCAATTCAAAAGTATTGATTCTAAATTTTATGTCCATTTATATTTATTATTATATCATTCTCTACTATAATACCTACTGCATGTAATGCGCAAATGCGCATAAGTCGTTATTTTAGCTTAAAAGCATCTCCTTTGCTAACAAAACACCTACAGATGGAAAAAAGTATCAGCTGAACTGCATTTGATCTGCTTGTATATGAGCGATAATCGAATTGTCATAGTAGGGGTGTACATGGACCGGGTTGGTTCGATTTTTATCAAAATCAAACTAAACCAACTATATCGGTCTGGATTGGTTCGATTTTGTCGGATTTTTCGGGTTTTTTTTACGTGAATATTATTCAAATCTTACTTTGTTAAAGTTATAGACAAAGTTTTGATAAGTGAATATATGTTTAGTAAATATTGAAAAATTGACAAACATGTGATCTATTAAAATATTTCAATGGGAGGATTTTGTTAGCAACGCATGATAGTTATTTTCTTAGTCGTCTATCAATAATTTTTCTTCAATGTATACTTCAAGGTTAACACATGAGAGGATCCCAAATATTTCTACATTTTTTAAAAGAAAATTCAATATAAAGTCTTAAAAGTATATATAAAAAATTATGTATTTATATATCGGTTTGGTTCGGGTTTTTTTACTCAATCATACCAACTCAAACCAAACTTTAATCGATTTGATTTAATTTTTCGATTTGATGCGATTTTTCGATCCGATTTGAACACCCCTAGTCATAAGCATAAAGGGACAAAAACATACACAAACAACTTTTGCCAGCTATACGTTACTAGTATCAATCAAATAAATTCGACTAAACAACAATAACTCAGAAAATTAATACTAATTTAAGTTACTATATACACTTACAAGACAAAAAATTTATATTTTCAATTTAACATGCTAATTATAGTAGGTTAGTATATCTTATTTATAGATTATCAAATAGACATGAAATAATTAATTGGGCGATCGGTTTTATGACACACTACAAATATTTTCTTAAATATATAGTCCTTTTAGCAGGAATTAATAGAGAAAAATATAGCACAAAAGATCGATATATATAAAATATATAGAATATTTCTATAGGATCATTTTCTTCTATTCAAATTTTAATCAGGCATAGGATATTATTTCCCTTACAAATAGTTACTTGTTCTTGCAAATCTTCTTGATCATATGATAATGTATAAAACCTATATACATTATAAGCGCATAAAATTAATTATCCTCAAAATTAATGTTAATGGAGCTTGCTAGTCGTTAAGATAAGACAATTAATGGGACAAAAAGAGTACTTTTTACGATGGAGAAAGAATCCAACGTTCCCATGAAAGGTTTAGAAGTCATAAGACACTTTTTTTTTTTTTTTCCTTTTCAAATTAGCAATGCATTGGGATTAAAAGTTTAATTCCACTTTCTAAAAAGTTTGATTTGACCGATAAATTTTTGTCAACTTTTGCATAAGGAACAAAGTATGTCTTTTTTATCACATTTAATTAAGTCCACTAAAGGTCTTTTGGGGGAGTGGGAGTATAAGGGCTGCTATCCAAACAACGTAAAAAGGGAGAAGGGAATTAATGGGGGGAAAATGAAGGTTAGGAATGGAATTTTTACTTTTGTCAATTTTTCCTTAGATTCCCCATGTTATGTACCATTTGTATTAATTTTACTCCTCATATGAACAGAATAATTAGGTACGTCAACTTTGAAAAAAGTTTAAGTAAATGAAATCCGGAGAGAATTTTCTTAAATGGGTAAAATCAATAAAAGAAAAAAAGAGAACAGAATTCTTTCTCGAGATTTGAGTGAATCAATATAAACTAAATATAGTACATGTTTACAGTTATCAGATGTCACGCTGTGAAATATTAACAAGGAGGTCTGTTTTCTACTCCATTCATCCTAAAGAATGAGAATATTACTATTTGGTGAGTGAAGTCATATTAAGATTTAGAGGTCCGTCTAAATTTTCTTGTACAATCAACAAAAGAAAAAATGCTATTGAGAAACAAGTAATAGTACTAAACTCCCCAAATTAATTTCGGTAAGTACTTCTATGAATTCCAAAAAAATAAATAAGATATAATCTAAGCTGTCCACACGACCACTTCAATTAAAAATCGCCGGCAGATATATAATATATGTATATAATTCATATATAACATGTATATACGTCTATAATCTATGTATACTAGTTTGGAAAAGTAAACAGTAAATTCAATCGAGCATTTGTGTGTATCTGTAAATCAACGTCAAGCATATTCATACAGGCATGCTGTAATCTTTATGTGTTTTGGTGCATGAATATAAGGAAGTCCGTACAGGTACTGTAAGTCCTTTGGATGAAATTGGCGATGAGGATCCACAATATTCTCTCCATGATGATGATTATCTATCCCGAATTTCAGATAGCTATAGCTCAGTGCTGCAAGAATCATTTTTCAATGCCTGCGGTTGAATGTCCAACTTCAATAAGGGGGTCAGGATTGAAAATTTATGAATTTTGAATTTACCACTTAATTCGTAGCTCGCTTTAATTAGTTACTGGATTTATAATTAACCAAAAGTTACTGCGTTATTCGAATCCGCAAGTGATACTCTAGTTCTTTCCCACTTCTTTGGTTTTGCCCATAGTTGGTTCCAAAAACTCTGCTAATACATTATGTATAGTGTTCTAAATGCATAAGCAAGATACAAATAGTAAAAGCTGTTTTTTGTTTGCTTTGAAAATGGTGCTTTGAACTTAGAATATACAGAGCTTTAAAAAGAAAAAGATCTTACGGCTCAATCTATGATTCGTCATTCATGAACATTTTGTTCCAGCACCTAGGATCAATGGTGTAAGAGGGTTTGATTTTTAAGGTTTTTAATACTAAACTCATTGTATTCTTAAAATTATCTATATTTCAAGTATATCTAATTTGGACGAATTGTTGCCGCAGAACTGCATCTGCCTATGGATGGTGTTGCCTGACAAATGAAGACGAGCAGGAAAAGTTTTGCGGTGGATATATAACTATGAATGTCTTGCATAATTAAATGAGGTGAGACAACAAAATCCATCATTTCATAAGATGAGCAAAGAACACAAGTTTAACCTCATATACATACTCATACATGCAAACTACTTTTTAACATGGCTATACATTAAAGTGAGAATAATACAGCTCATGTGAAAGTACGTACATATATAATTTAGAAACCAAAATGCCACTCATCCTTTTTCTCTTCTTGTTTGTTTTTCCGTCTGAAGAATGAGGTGTCAAAGGTTCAACACGGTTTATTTAGGTTCAAAAAATACAATATAGACATTCTAAAAGTTAAAAGACCCCACCAATTAAACAACCTAAGAAAAATACCCTCTCACAAAAGGGTATCAAAAATTGGCCCGTGCACCTATAGTGCAAAATAGCTGCCACCACTTTACAATAATATTTTAGCTAGGGAGGCTAAGGCACTGAATTCCATGTCCATAACTAACTTGACAGCAACCTCTGTCAGTTAAAAACAGAAAGAGGAAAAAGAAAGAGAGAAAGACTTCTCAAGATATGTTGAGCGGGCGATCAAACAAAATCTCAAGAATTATTGGATTTTATAATTATTGCCACACTATGAAACTTAGCTAGTCAAAAAGTGGACAATATTGCAGGAGGTTTGATGTTTTCAATATTAATGGAAGAAGATGCAGGCAAGAAGGAAGGAGAAGGGATATTGAAGAGTTCTTCACGACGAAAATGGCGAACAAATCGAGTACTTGGTTCAGAGACAAGCCTATGCCAAGCTTGACGTGCTTCACCACCTTTTTTTTCAAATGCTTCAGTTGCATCAAGTCGACTAATATTCCACCCGAGTTGGCTCTCAAGTCTAAGAATATTTTGACGTTGGCATGTCGCCAATTTGCATGTATTCGCCTTAATTTTTTCAATGGCAACTTGAAGAATCCTATTACGGGCATCTTCAGCTATTAACTTATTATTCTCATTTCTGAAATATTGGTCCAATTCTGGGACACCAATTGCACGTCTAATTCCATTTGTGTAATCACCTTCAGGATTGAAAAATTCTCTCACTTCCTCTACTAACCCTTCATTCATCATCTTATCGACTCGTTCTGACACGAATCGTCGCAGTACTGCCAAGTCCACATCAATCCATAGAAAGCAACATTCATACCTGGATTTGAACTCAATGTCATCATTCACTAGGGCCTTAATGTACGAATTCGACCCTCCAGCAATTATCGGTAGGTGACCCTTTCTTGTTATTAATTCCACAGCCGTAGAAGCATGGTGAACAAAGTCTGTGGCAGTGAAGTTCTCATAAGGATCAGCAATTCCTAACAAATGATGTTGGATTCCACAAGTCTCTTCCTCTGTTACCTTATTTGTGACTATATCAAGACCTTTGTACACTTGCATTTTGTCACTGTTCACAACCTCTGCTTGAAAATGGTTGGCTAGATCAATTGAAAGTCTAGATTTTCCAGTCCCTGTTGCTCCCATAACTATTACAACCTTGTCCTTTCGTCGACGGGGCATAAAGGGATCTATAGTTAGACCCTCTGGGAAATTAATAAGTGGCTGATGATGAATTACTTGTTTGCAAGAAACATATGATGCAATATTCATCATCATGTTAAAGCTATATATAAAATCTGTGAACAAGAAGAAGAATAATGGAAGAATATTAATAAAACACTATTCATAATAAAAAGCTTTAAACCAAATGTCAAGGTTGGGGCTGAACCCTAAACATAAATCTCTGTCATGAACCTTTAAGCCAGTTTACTAAAGGTTGTAATTTATTAGGCAATGTCATTTAAAATTATCTGTACTCTAATTCTTGTTTTTGCATATTATTCATGTGTATTTAACAAATTTTCCAGCCTAGCATGTCGGATGACAGCTCTTGGGCCTATACTTTTGCAATATAAGTGTAGAAATTGCACGGGCGCCTTATTTGGTCGCCCTCATTTAACTTATACCCATATTTTTAAAATTATTTAACCTATACCCTAATTTTTACAACTTCAGGCGCCGCCTTCCTGATACCTGTGCAAAACTTCAGCTTATTTAGTGTTGAAATTTTTGCAAATTAACTAAGCTAACTTCAGCATCTGCTGCTGAAGTTTTTGAAAAAGCTTTATGACAAAACTAATTAATCCAGGACAAAACTTCAGCTTATTTAGTGCTGAAATTTTAGAAATGAACAAAATAACTTCAGCATCTTCTACTGAAGTTCTTGAAAAAGCCTAGAATACTGAAGATTGTCTGATTGTCTTTGCTATTTCAGGCCCGTATGCCTGAAGTTTATACGAAAAATGGGTACGCTTGTAATTTTTATTTGCAAAGTAAGTATAAGTTAAAACGTGACCCAAAAAACAGGTATAAATACAAGTCCATAATTTCTACTCTTTAGCCCCGTAAAACCTCTAACTATCTTTTTTGGCAAAGTTTAGTGAATGAAAAGGTTAATACGTAAAGTCGAGAGGATCACTAAACGTACCTTTTTTTACAAGACTAAGAATTATGTATGCGGCAAACGGTAAGTAGCAAATAGCAAAAACAGTCTGCAGAAAGCTTCCAACTAATTCCTCTCTGATCAAAAGTTAAAAGGAATGTGTGTTTAGTATGTGTTATCTACAGAAGTAAGGAGCTTTTGTTATGAGATAGAAAATGATATATATCTTTCATTTGGTCTAATTCTCTGAGGGCTCAAACGTTCAAGTGAAGCCCTATTTATTGAGGTTGGCATCTTCATTATGACGTACGTGTTCATTATGTGATAATTTGATTTAACTTATACCCACTTTACAGTGTAAATGAAATTTTAATTTCACATAACTAAAAGGTTAATTGGCTTAAATATTTTATTTTTCACGTTATAATTTAACGTGAACTGATAGTGTAAAAAAAATTATATTAATTACTGATGCATAAAAGTTAAATTAATTTTAGTTTATCTCCATATTTTTTGAAAAGGAGTGGTGTGTGTGTTTCATCTTTTATGGACTAAAATAGTCATTCGATGCAACATGAAATTAAATGAACATATTCTTGTGGGGGACCATACTGAATGATTCTTGGTTCCAAAAGTTTTTATTTAGGCAAAGGACGAAGTTAAAGTTATAAATTAAAGAATAAGACATAGTTTTCGCGAAATTGAACATAAATTAAGCGCGCCCATCAGAATGCCAAAATTAAAATAGGGTTACCACATAATATCTAGTGAGAAGAGATAACTTATATATATATATATATATATATATGAATTAAATAAGTTAGGATTATCAACTAAAACTAGTCGCTTTGAATTCCTTAATCAATGTTTGTTTAGTTAGTACTTAACTTCTTTTTTTTTAGTTTAGGACTAATGCTACTTATTATCTTGGGATAATTTAAACACTTGCGATCACAATACATTATCAACAAGTACTTTTTTGGCAACTTGTTGTCCTTAAAGTATAACGGCCAATGAAATTGGTATACAGTGGTTTTGATGCTTCTTTGATAAAATATATGATCTAAAAGGACATGATAAATTATTCCTAGCTCCACATTATAATTTCTTGATTACTACTAGTCCACTATTTTAGCTTTGTCTTCTTGTAAATGCTCTTGTTTCCTTTTCTGGTCTTTTTTGTGTTCTGTAATGCACATTTTAGTTGGCTTTAACTGAGTTCTTAGGAACGATATTTTGCAGAATAAGACAACCACACAATAAATTAGGTACCATTTTTTTTCCTATAAGTAGGAATATAACATAGATGATGCTGACAATCATATAAAATCAAGGGGTTCAAATACCATCGCACTCACTCTTCCTTTGTAGCTATAGGCACGAAATTAGCATAAATAATTTTTAAAAACTTATTGAACTATAGATATTCAATTCAAGAAAATAAAAATAAATGGTGCATTTGCAGGATCCGCGGCTGCTGAATTACTTAATTCATTTTTAGCTTGAACCAGCCATTGAGGAAATTTTGCCCCTGAAATTTTTTTGTTGGACAAATAGAAAAAAGATGAAAAAAATGTTCCATAGAACTTTTGCATGTTCTTTACTTGCTATTGCTAAGGATAAAAAGGGAATAGTCACTACATGGCATTTGATTAATGGGAAGATGAAGAATCCTTTTTCTTTTTCTTTTTTTCTGATTAAAGGAATGGGAACATCTGCAATAATTTTTCACAAAATGGTGAATGGACCTTGGAATCTGAATAGAGATGTTTGTTTATTTACGGCATTTTTTTTTATCAACAATCTTGGGGATTTGGTTTTCTCCATTTTTTCCCCCCTGTGGGTGTGTTTGGTCTGAAAGAAAATATTTTTCTGAATAATATTTTTTTGAAAAATAAATGATTAACTTATTTATTTCTGGCGTTTAATTATGTAGCAAAAGATATTTTTTTAAAATAATATATAATTTAGACAAATAGTATGGGAGACAAATAGGTAAGGACGAAAAAGGATGGATTGTCGGATAGGGGCAGGGTGGGGTGGCGAGGATAGGGGTGGGGGCTGG